>JABUQX010081199.1:20000-49726 GCA_015478945.1 Trachelipus rathkii | reverse complement strand
CTTAATTTAATTTTAATAATCATAATCATAAAATTAACTTACTACTATAATATATATATATTAAATATATATATTAATATATAATCTCATTAATTATATAGTTATATATAATTATGATAGAGGTCATTACTATATATTATTGTATATATATTAAAATTCACTATTAATTATTATTATAATCTATATATTTAACATATATAATAAATTTATCGTATATTATAGTACCTATGTCTAAATTATTAATTAATATTGAGAAATTATCTTAACTATATTTAATATATAAATATTTATATACATATATTTATATAATATATATATAAATATAATATTATATTATATATATAATTTAATAAATATACGAACTATATAATTATAGTAATATATAATTATTATTATTAATTATATATATAATAATATTATATATATATATATATATAAATTTATAAATATTTACATTCCTATATAATAATATATAATAGTCATAATTTATATAATACTAATATTTACTTAAAATACTATTACTATTATAAAATCATAATATATATTAAACCTTAATATAATACTTATTAAATATAATATTAATATTATAATCATTATATATATATATATATATACTTATATATATAATATATACTTATATATATATTATAATAACATTATTAATATATATTATACTTAATATCTTGTATTTTTAGAACTATTTTATATATAAATACTAGTAGTAGTATTATAAATATATAATATATATACTAAATAATATATATTATAATAATTATATAAATAATATTATTATATAAATATATAATATATAATAATAAAAATAATATAAATTAATTAAATAATTAAAATATTAAAATAATAATTATATAAATAATAATAATAATATATAAATAAATATTGAATAATTAAATAAAAAAATTAAGTTTACTATTATTAAATAAAATATTTATTATTATAATTATGGATTTTCATTATTTTCTATATTTTTATATATATCATATATAGTATATAGTATAGTATTATATAAAGTAATAAATTTTTAATTTTATAATTAACATAAAGAGTAAAAACAATAATTATGATCCCATACAACATACAAAGATCAGTTATTATTGAGGTCTAATATTATTCTTTTTATATGATAACATGTAAATCCTGTGGAGAGAGAGTCCGGATGAAACCCTCCGTTATTTCCCCTTCTCTTTGAATATTTCTTTCCCCATTTGAACCCCCCTATTATATCATCTGAGAAGAGGGAATTTTATTAAAAAGATTGCGAATCAATTAAACGAAGATTCAATATCTAACGATTCTTAGTTCACGCTATAAACTTAAATGCTTTTATATTCTTAAATATTTAAATTTTTAATTCTTACTTGACTCCTAGAATAGACTATTCAGTGAGTTTGCAGAGATAAGAAAATTATGTCACTCTAATAATCATATCTTGATAGTGATGATTATGTATGTCATCCACAGTATGAATAAATAAATAATATTATTTATTTTTAAAAAGAATTTTTTCAATTTAAAAACAATTTCCTTACATATATATATATATATATATATATATATATATATATAGTGTATATATATATATATATATATATATATATATATATATATATATATATATATATATATATATATATATATATATATATATATAAGTGTCCGGCTCCAGCTCAGGCCGGATATCCGAACATTTTAAAAAGTTCCGACCATGACTGCATCATTCTAAAGAGGGTTCTACATTTTTTCCTTAAAATTTCTGAATTTAGCTTTAGTTTAACCGTAACCTATTATTCTTATTTAGCTTCTATTATTATAGTTTTATTTACGTATCATTATTTATAGTATTTTCGCTTTAGTATATATTTGGCTTTCAGGTGGGCTCGGCTACACCTAAGTATATTATATTTTTAATATTATATTATATTATCTGGAATATATATACTAATACTATTACTACCATACCTATATATAAATAATATATAATATATAATATTATAAATTAATATATTAGATATATATACATATTAATAATATATTTATTAAGATAAAATATCTATACCCCCTTCGCAAACCGTAAATTTCTCTTCTTTAGGAGCCCTTCGGGGAGGTCCAGGTGCTCTAAGGGGTTTCTACCATTTTTGAACAAGATTGTGAGCCCCACTTCTCTGTGGGTAACATTATATTTTTTTCACCCCGTGAAAAAAAGGAATATTTCTTCTTGATAAAAAAATTTAATTACACAAAAACTTAAGGTGTCGAGCTGCCCGGAGGCTCGGCCACCGGCTCCGGCTCGAGCGCTCGGGCTCCGCGTTCCTGATATGACTAAGTATATCTAAGACACCCTTGTGAGAAATTGGTCTTGGCACCTGTTTTCTGACATATTTTTTGAAATTTTCACACTATCAAAAATTCAATTTCCGAGGAAAGAAATAATTTCAGATAATCATGGCTATCCGGGCACGAGGAATACGATGTTGTGTCGTGGCTCCGGTATCCTCGACTAATTTTCTATATATTAGTTCGCATTGTGCACGAATGTACTAACACTGTCCTTTTTTGAAAATAAATTTTCCCTAAAAAAAATATTTTTTCTGAAAAAAAATTCAATACCCAGGATCCTGTTCAGGATCCGGATCCGGATTCTGGCTCTGACTTTCGTCTTCGGTCTCCGTGGAATGAGAGTCTAAGGTTTCTGTCACTATTTTGAAATGTATTCTCGGCAGTTTAAAATACCAATGTTTTCTGACAATCAAATTTTTTTCATCCAATATTCTCGAAAGAGAAATTCCGGTCGGATCCGGTATATGTAAAATTTCGTGTCTTCTGCTCCGGAACGAAATAAGGTTTCTAAACACAAGTCTATTTGAATAATGTTTAAAACACACGATTCTTATGTGTAAATAAAATATTTCACCTAAAAAAAAAATATTTTTTTTGAAAAATTTCATTACTCTTGGCTCTGTCTTGAGACGACAAGCTGAGATCTGTTATAAACTCCATCGCTCCGATTATTCGCAGATTAACCCGAAATCATAAAATGGATACTGACGAGCGTATTAATGTATTAAAAATTGTTCAGTAACGTTTCTGAAAAATTTTTCAATCTAAAAAATTATGTTCTTTGAAAAAAATTTGTAACCCAGGATTGCTCGGCACCGGCACCAGCACACTTGCGGCTGCGGCTGCGGCGCGCTGCGGCTGCCATTTTAATAGGGGCTGACTGAGTAAAATCGCGAGAATGGGTGAGTGAGGAGGTTGAAGAATAATTGCACAAAAAAAACAAAAATAACTTTGTTAATAACCTAAGACAACCTGGAATTACAATTTTTGACTGGAATTTGAAATTTTTTAGTCTGACACCTCTCGAAATTAATTTCAGTATCTAAAAAACTCATTTTATAATATTTAATAAAATGTGTACACAATTGATTTAAATAGTGCCGTTGCACTCATTTTAAATTTCTAATATCAACAAAAATGTTGAATATTTTGAGTTTAAGACTCAAAAGTGTAAGGGGTGTCGAGATAAAGAGTATGTCACGTGTTTTGTGAAAACAAATTTTAAAATTTTATTTTCAAACTTGAAGATTGACATTTTTAAAAAATATTACTTCAAACCTGAGGCAACTGATATTTATATATACTGATATATATTTTAGAGTGAATTATTATATTACGTCATCGTAAGATATAATAGATAAATATAATATATATATTATTATATGTAATATATATTCATAATAAATTATATAATTATATATATATATATATATATATATATATTAATTTATTATTTATCATATTATATTTTAGAAATACAATAAAGTATTATAAATAATAATAATAATATTAATATAATGGATTAATAATTATCATATATTATGAAAATTAGTCTTTACCAAACATTGTAGATCTACCAACTTTATAATATCGCTTCAACATATTGAAAGCTATAAAGAAGTTCATAATATTCATATAAATATAATTATTATTATATTTTAACACCAAAAATATATATAATTGATATATATTCCTTTTTAGTACTTTAATAAAAATGCATATATGGCTTAATATTCGGGTATTTTTTAGTAATTTCATTTAAACTGGTTAATTAATTATATATTCATACACATAATATAATATAATAAATATATATCTATTTATAAGTTAAAGAGAAATTTTTTTTTCAAATACAATTTCAAAGTTGCTGTGTCGCATGTCATAAGTCCTGGAACTACGTGGGGAATAATCACAGGGCAAATATTCGAAACTACAAATATTCGAGATTTCAAACATACGAATATCCGGCTCGAAATTAAATATCACGTTTCAGTTATTACAGAAAGATGCAATCCTTGCCTGATCTAGATTAAGCTTAATTTTCAAAATAAGTCGACATCCCATGGGACAGAAAATTCAAAGCCTTCAACCTGTTTCATAACAAAAAGGTGAAATAAAATTTCTTTGTGATGTGACGTTTATGCAAGACTAAAATATAAGTAAATTCCCGGTTCCGTGATTTCATTAGTATAATAGTCCTCGATGTAGTTCTGATGTATCAACAGTTCCACACGAGTTATATTCGAGCGAGATTTTAAATCAAATGGGTATCCCCTAATTATTTTGCATTTTCCAGGACATGTAAAAAATTCATTGCGATTCACTCCTGCGAGTTGCTGTAAATATGCTTACCTTCCGCAATAATCTACAGTAGCATGCAAGTTTCACTGACGAAGTGATCATCGTGGACGCTATGTGGAGTAAATATTAGAAAGATTTACAAAATGTATGAAGAACTAGAGGTTGTACTCGTGGATGATAGAATCTTATTCAAGTGCACACAATCGGCCTCGTATAAAGCACGATCTGAGGATCGGTCGATACAATAGGAGTGCATCCACAAAAAAACCAACGAAGTTGAGAAAAACTAGAACGCTACTAGAGTATATGGCGATTGGAAATAGACCGGAGTTGTGGCTCACTGGAGCTGTTGGCTTATATCTGGAGGTATATAGAATGAATAACACACGACTATCTAAACTATTGCACTGAGACACATATTTATGTTCTGAGAGGTGCTAAGAAGTGAATGCTGGAAAGGAAGCTGTTTCGTTAACCAGTCAGAATGGGATAAATTTCTTGTGTATTTTGACAAGGTTGTGTGAATAAGTTGGGCAATCCTAAAACTACTAGTCAAAAAACCGTATAGTGGACTGGATCCTCCTACAATACTTAGCAGAAACGGCGAGTTACTGAAAATTCTTGAAAGTATTTCTTGAGAACACTTCCAGAGAGCAGTTTAAGTGTGAGTGTGTTAACAACAAACGTGAGGCCACATAAAGAAAAAAAACACCGGCATTACAGGTCTCGAAGAGGTAAATTAACGCTCGGTACGGTGAAACGAAAGGCAAATTCAAATAAACTCTAAGGAAATAGTTTGAGGCTGCAAAACAAATAATAAGAAATGTACAAACTGTGATTAGCACTAAATAATTTGTCTCGTCAAAAATGGGTAATATTTTGCTCGGGTCAGCTCCAGATGTGTTTTTCCCAAAAATAAGATTCACCTGTCTTCACTGGTAGACGTCAATATTGCGTGACGAGAAAGCCGTTCAGAAATTGTCGATGGGTACACAAATAGGAAATGTCTTGATTGCAATAGAACGATTGTGATGGCGGAGGGAAAACCTATTGACAAGACTGGATAAGCCAGACGCAAAGTGCCCAGAATACAATTCGTATATGCTAACGTGAAAAATCTCCTTATACATGAGAGGAAAACATCGTTCTTTACTTTTCTCCTACATAATGAAAAAACTTGGTGTTTGGTGGAAAGCAATTTGTTTGAAGAGTGCCCTGGAGTATGATAGGTTGAAGTATGCTTCACCGTTTAATATGCTCAACGTACCTAGGTCTGAGTCGGACCGATGAAGACAAAAGCTCGTGAGGGATGAAATTTTGTAGTTGGCTCCAGCTCAGTTTACGCATCTCACTCGTGATCTTTCTTCTTGTCAACAACTATGACTGTTTTAGAGGTCAAGAGTCGTAGGAATGCATGTATTTTTATAAGATTGTGTAGCTACAAGTGAATATTACATAGGTGGTGAACGGATAAGCCGTGTAGAATCACTCACGCTTTCGTGTATCTAAGGAACTGCTAGATTATATTTTCATTTATCATGGAATGTAGAATGATTATAATGAATTTCAAGTTGCACTACTTTCTATTTCAACCTTAAGATAAATTTGATATCCTCATCCATGTTAATATAGACAAAATTTACAAAATTTATTGACAGAGTGAGTACGCCTTTCACATCAAAATTTAAAAGTTCATTGAGAAGGAACTTTCTATTATCAAAAAAGGTGCAGTTGAGGGGATTTTGTAAATGATGAGACCGAGTCTATGTATTTGAGCTATTGTGATGAGTGGGAATTCCAGGAGGCGCTTAATTGCATGTCAAGTAGAATCGTCGACTCAAAAAGAAGAATGTTACTTAACCAATTTTATTCGTGAAGGTGTGAGATGTTAACAATATCATTAAACCATTCCCTTCTTAACAATTCATAAGTGTTATCCAAATATACTTCTCTTATTCATAGTATGTATTATATTGTTTAATCATATATCTATCTAAAGACATAGTATCAAAAATCGTTGTGTGAGAGCACTCGAGGATTGAGTTCTCTCCTATTTCATAATATAAATAGCTATATACTATATAATATTATATATATATCATATATAAAAGTATTAAGTTAATAATTAATATCATTATAGTAAAATAATTATATTATAGTAAAAAGATAAATTTATATAAAGCATTATACTGAACTCTAATGAATGTAATACGAATCTTTCATTTGAAAAAAAGGACGTCCATAAAGACCTGAAAAACCGAAGGGCTTTTCATAAATTCCATGCGATGTTTGATAACAAAAACGAATAACATTATAATTTTAGGAAGCAAGCTACATCAGCATATATTTGGACAATAATTCAATTGCGAACCCCGTCCAAGAATGATAATTTCCCTGTTTACCAGGTTAATAACAAAGTTAATCAAACAAAAGTAAATAACTATTTCTTACTTATAGCATAAACATTCACAATTATAAAAATAATTAAATGAAAAATTGAAAGTTTTCGTATTAAAGATAATTAAAACTAACTATCATTTATTAGAATAAGCTCTTAATGGTTAAAATGACAGAACATTGAATCTCCAATTTTACATGAGAAAAAATAAATGTTTGACATATTTAATAATGTAATCTGTTCTGATATCTTTCACTTTTCTGAACTGATGAGGGTTATAGCTGATATAGGATAATTTTATTGCTATATCATATTTCAAGGATTTCATAAAATATTTGTTCCATAAGTGTTTTTCCACTAATTGAGGGTAATAAAATAAGAGTCACACTGGTATCAAAATAAGGCATAAACTAAATATTTGTTCTATTTGTTGAATCGTAATTCCTGTATGATACTTGCCACCTAATTTACACTCTTATTAATGTACAATAATCTCACATAAGTCAGAAAATGGGAACCTTTCTTTTTTCCTCTCACTTCTTTTTTTAGGTGTTGAAATGTTGAGGTGTTGACATTGATTTAACGAGTTATAACGTAGTGAAAACTCTTCAGACTCATTGTCCCGACTATCCGATGATCATTCAAGATCGCAGAAGAGCTCGCCGTGATGCTAAATTTTCATGCATTTTTCCATGCCTTACCAAGGACCATCATATTTTTACTTGAGATTTATGTCTGATACAATGAGTTGATCAAATTGTTTGAATCGTCACATATGATCCTAAAACGGAAAAAGTACTACACAAACAGATTTTATCACAATTGAAATTTAGAAAGTCTTTTCTACGACTAGTTTCATGAGGCTCATTCAAATCGAGTGTAAATTATTTACCACTAGATAGTATGTCTCTTTGCTGTTATAAATAAATGCCTATAATTTTAAAAATTTACGAGATTAGTGAATAAAATAGGAAGGGATTCGAGCTCTGAGTGGGCGTAACTTTTACTTTCAACGTTTCAATGTTGTTTTAGATGTGATATATGTCAAATGCTTAGTAAATGAAATAAAATTTTTGCCAACCTCTTGTAAAATCAGTGAGAACAATGTTTCGATTGCTTTCAAGTTCATACGAGTAATGGGTGATAGGGAACTTTTGTACAAGACAGATCTATTAAAGCATAATTAAGTTCTTGTTTTCTCAGAGTGAGTAGTAAGAAAGTTCTTAGAATTAAATAATTTTATATGTTTTTTTCAAATTCCAGAAACTCTGGCAATTAAGATAAATAAAGTATTATTGCCTGGACTGTAGCTTGAATGGTGAAAATGAGAGGTTATGCTTCTGCAAGTAAATAATAGAGTTCTTTATAAAAGGAACTCTTCTGGAAATAGATATTTTAATTCTGTGAATGCATAGTTTGCGAGTGTGAATAAAAAGAAATTGTATTAACGACAAGCACTCTCTATTATAGAAGAGCGGCTGCTAAAAGTTATGGATTCATTATCCTGTATCATATAATGATACTCTAATTTTAGAATATATGAAAATATACTTTCATAAGGCCCTTATAGATCTGACAAATGACAAAGATTTTCGCCAATATTGGCATAAATATTGGCTTTTTTTATTTTTTTGGAAAATAAATTTATAAAATTTCAATATTTTAAAATTGAAATAACTTTCCCTATGTTGACTGTATCTAATCTCTGCTTTAAAGCTCAAATTTCGATGATATTCCGATATATGTTCGTTTTCAATAAGCGAGAATACTCTGTGAGAATTATATTCGGTTATTAATTGGCACGAATAGTCGAATACCGAATACTTACCCGAATATTCGCCACATCCCTAATATATATATTATAATAATTATAATAAATATACATATTATATTATATATGTAAACTTATGATAATAATAAAAGAGTTTATATCTAATTAATAATATATATATTATTTTGTGATATATATAAATTCTAAATATATATGAATAGTATATATATATAATATTCTCATAAGATTCTATTAATAGCATTATATTTATTATAAATTATACTATGACATTATACACTATGATTAATCACACTATGATTAATCAGAAAAGTATTATAATTATCTAATAATATTAACTCCACTAGTGGTGTGGTTAATAGGGCTTGTTTCATAAAAAACATACACAAAAAATATGAAACGCTCTTGAATTGGATATATTTTTTTTGAACAGCTGTGATATTGTTCTACTCGGCGTCCCCTATGAAAATTAATATACTCTTGTTGGGCCAATCTTTGATTAAGTCAAAATACTAATCAATTGGCCATCATTTTTTCAGGGCATGAGTTTTGAGCCTTAACTGTTTTATTCAAAACTTTTCTAGCTGTCCAGGAATAAATTCACAGCATAGAATGACAGTGCAGAATTGGTTTACTGATTTAAGTTCTTATCTCTGATTGGTTAACTTTTCTCCTCTTATAGTTAGAATTTTATTGCATTTTGTTACATGTTATTTTAGCAATAAGAAATAACGGGATGTGTAGATAAAGGAATTTTGAGGCTCAATGAACAATTGCAATGAGACTTAATTATTGCTATACTAATCTTCTATCATCTATCTATTATCTATCTATGCTATCTATCTATCTATCTTCTATCTATCTATCTATCTATACTCTTATCTATTATCTAATGTACTATTCTATCTAATCTATCATGTTTGTGATTTATTTTCGGGATTGAATTTTGTTAATGAGATCAGTTATTTATCATATCTTATGTGCATTGTATAATTTTTTATCATATTCGAATCGATCTAGGTGGTTATCGTGGATATGAATGAAGATCTTGTAAATTTTGTCGAAGGTTCCGCATTGCGGAATGCGCAAAAGCGAAACATCCGTGAATAATAACTTAGCATATATATTATATATATATATATATATATTATATATATATTATATTATATATTAATAATATATATAAATTAATAAATATAGTATTATATTTATAGTAGTATACTTAGTATAATTATACTATATTTTTAAATATAGAAGTTAATTAAGATTAAAAATAGGAGAGTGGTAGGTTAACAGTGGGAAAAAATTGAAAAAAGAATGCCTTATAACTTTTTATTTAACGACTTTTACAAATCAATAAAGTTCGAAAATAAACTTTACTCTCTATATTTATACTTTATACATATTTACTATTTACTAAAATATTTCTTTGCTTTTCAAATTTTTATAATAAAAGATTTTAATTAATTTCACAAATGTTGTCAGCCACTCTGCCCTCAGTACGTTCACATTGGACATGGTCATGGTGGCATCAATTGGGACATATATAACATTACTTTAAAAAAAAACAAATTCCTAATATAGATACTCCTTAATATTGAATTATATGCCGCTTTGACATCCACAATCTTTTGGAGTGTGGTAAAGAAATAAAAACTTTGGAAAAGAAAGCCATACAGTATGCTAAATTTACAGTAGACTTGATTAAAATAATTCATGGAGGCTTGGTGTGAGAGGATTGGTGATTGCTGAGTACTATTACTTGATTGAGGTATGTATTAAATACATGCATTTTTATAATGTTTAAAACAAGAATAAAAAGATAAATTTAAAAAGTGTTTCTATTAAAGCTTAAATATATAAATTTATATTAAAATAAAATTGAAGTTAATGATAACAGACACGTTTTGCGCTCTCTAGTGACAGGTTCAACGTGGATCGAGCGCTGCGGGAGCGCCGGTTTCGCGCTAGGTCCGGAGCTATGCAGACGGGAATCATACCTTTGCCTATTTGGAAAGTGGGACTTCAAACATCCTTATAAAGGTTTGAAACTAATATATCGAAGATCTATCGGGTGTCGCATCAACTAAAATAATAAGTGAAATAACCAAACATTCTTAATAATTATTATATCAGAAGGTTTACTACCTCATAACTCACCGACACGGAAGCTAGCACCATGATATAGCGTGATGCAGGTACCTAGAGAATCCTCATACGCCTCACTCCTTTCTCTCACCTTCTTCTATCGGTGACTAACTATCAAATTTAAATTCCTTCTAATTTTATACTCACTATGGCTTTTTCTATTCTGAGGATCCACCTCCTCACCTGGTTTCCCAGACCACTTTAACGAAATTTGAACCTCATAATCGAGATCTACGTGTTTCGAGATAACATTTATAATGGCATCCAATATTGTATTTATATTATACAAATATTTTACATACTCGCATCGCATCTCGAGCTCTCACAGCACCGGTTAGCGGCTCGCACTCCTCTTACTTACTTCTTCAATCCTCCTTACTACTCCTCTCCTTATGCAAATCTTCCAAATTCACCCATCTTCGACTATTCCACTATTTCCTCTCCGGCCACGGCAACGTAATTACCTATATTCATAAAAGGGGTATATCTATTTGAGGAGTGATACATGCGAATATTCTAAAACATGCCTAATGGGGTGTATTATAGTATGACGACGAATTTCTTGGAAAGGTATGTTTACGCAGAATTATGGCACTCTCACACTATGAAAGTTAGAGTGATGTAATTTATATAAAAATAAATATTTAGTTAATATAAATATCAATGCATAAAAAACTGAGCTGTTTCACGATACAGTAAAGTCCAATATATAATATTTTATGTTATAATATATATTACTTAATTCTAATTATATATAATATAATTAATATTATTTATAATATTATTATATATATATAAATATTATATTTAATAATTTAAATAATATATAATATATCATATATAATTTATTATTATATAAATATAATAATACAGGTATCCGCTCTTATTTTAGAAAAAAGCATAAACGGTGGAGATAGCACTTTTTAACTTTATATTAAAATGTATTTGTATGAAAATCTACTTGATTATATATTAAATTATTCTCTTTGAATTAGATATGTTGAAAGATATAAACTAAAATTTTATTTGTCAAATTTTTTTAAAGTATTAACGAGTAAAGATATTTAATTGCACAATTGAATATTAGAATTATATGAGGGCACAGTGGGAAACGTCGTACACTCATACCCATTTTTTACTGTCCACTTGGTGACCACCAATGACTTATCAAGTATAATAACCACAATTTCAATTTTTTAAAAATAAGAGGCTTAAGCAAGAAATAAAGCTAATAAAATAAAATAGCTATGGTATATATGATTTGTAATGCGAATAAGAACTTTGAAAGTTAAAAAGCAAATCAATGAGAGACAAACGGATAAGCTAAAAAATTTTATAAACTTATTGTTCTATATCAAAACATTAATATCATAATATATCTATACTTATATATATATATATATATATAGTATATTTATTATATACTATATATATATTTATAATATATATATGAGGCATAATATATATATATATATATATACGATGAAATATATCATTTTTATACTGTCAGTTTATATATATATATATATAATATATATATATAGTATATATATATATATATCAGCGTATATCATATATATATATATATATATATATATATATATATATATATATATATATATATAATGTATATATAAATATATATATATATATATATATAATTTATATATATATATATATAATATATATATAATATATATATATATATATATATATATATGATATACCAAAATATATATCTATATATATATATTATATATATTAAACTAGTATAATATATATATATATATATATATAATAATATAATATGATATAATATAATCATATATATATCATATTATTTAGTTATATATATATATATATATATATATATATATAAATTGGATAAAAAATCTATGAACCTGAGATTGTTTTAATTTTCGGAGCACTGGTTTATAACGGAAGTATAAACTTAATAACATTTATTGAAGTTTTGCAACTCCCTCATTTATATCATCACCGACAATTTCATAAAAATCAGATGAATAGTAAAAAAATTAGAGAAAATATTAATTTAGACTATTTTTTTAACAATAGCTTTATAAAGTTGCAAAATTTACGGTTTTATTAATAAACACAAAAGATTCTTTAATCATAACAGCTTGTTAATTACAGAAATTAATTCCTCTTATAGATATTGGAGAATGAATAGTAATATGATTAAATTTATTAAATTAAAAGTTCAAGTGTAAGTTTCAAATATATATATATATATATAATATTATAAAAATTTAAAAATCGTATATATATTATATTATATAATAAATAAAAATATTTATTAAATATATATGTTATATAGTATATATATAAAATATACTATATATATATTATATATAGTATATATATTATATATATATATATCATTATATTATGATATATATATATATATTGATATATATATATATATAATATATAATATATATAGTAATATATATATCATATATATAATATATTGATTATAATATATGATATATAATATAATAATAATATAATATCAGTATATTATATATAGAATATATATATATAATATTTATATATATATATAGATATAATATATATATAGATATATATATATATATATATATATATATATATATATATATATATATATATATATATTGTATACGCTTCTTATTTTTTTTGCAATCGGTGTTGCAAAAGGTAGACGGCATTTTCTTTAGCTTTCCAGTTGACGAAGCCCACTTTGTTTTTGAGCTGGTAAGATTCTTTCTCAAGCTTGTGTAAAAACCTGTTCTCCGTCACTAAAGACATCTAGAAATTCTAGTGTCTCAAACCTATTTCGTCTACCTGCCGCACTTTGATAAATCAATTGGTTTGTTCATCCAGCGGCCGACCCCGACCCTTCCCTTTCGTTTTTTTTACTTTAACCAAAACTGTAAAAAAGAACAATGGCAATATAGTATATATATATATTAATAGATATTAATAGGTATAATATAATATATACTATATAAGTATATAAATATATATATATATTATATCATATATATATCTAAATACGCTATATATACTATGAGTATAATATATATAAATATATTATATATATATATATATAGTATATAATATACAATATATATCATATATATATATATACATATAATATTAGTATATATATTATATATATATATATATATATAGATATATATAATATTATATAATATGATAATATAAGTACTATCATTAATAATATATATAGTCGAATTATAATCATCAATATAGTATATATATATTGTCACGCGATTTATGTTTTTCACTACTAATATACTTTCAACACACTCTGCACTGCGGTAATCCAGTAAAGATTGTGGGGAACATTCTCCATATCTGTATTTAATATCATCTCACATAACTCTATTTCATACACGTCTCTTTCAGGTTCAACAAAAATCATTAACTTGGTTGTGAAATCAGAGAGTTTATTAGCAAGATGTAGATTCAACGACGCCGACGAGGGCAAGGATAAATAGAAATGATCTGCACTCTACATGATTACGATGAAAACTGATTAATGATTCTTAATTTCACTTGCTTTTATATAGGAGTTAAACTTAGCAGGGTACCCGACCCATTTTACCAAAAACTGTTTATTTTTTCCCCTACCTTTTGAACCTAATATCTTCTCAATTTTATATATATTACTTTCGGTATTGAACCGTATTTTTTGTATTTCCTGTTTATAAAACCCTCCTTTTTTCTTTTCACCATCTAAATCTTCCAAATAATATAATTTTAAGCCGTCATCAGGGAAGTTCCAGATATTATGAATTTTAAAAACCTCTGTAGACCATCCTGCTTCATAGCCTTTTCTAAACCTTTCTCCAGCTCTGGAAACTCTTATATAATCACCCACGCTTATACCTGAATTATCGTTAATTTTTCTACCCCTTCGCTGTTGCTGCTGTTGGGTCACAGGCTTTAATTTCAACATTTCTAAAAGGGTTGTTTTTATAGTTCTATGAAACGACCTATTGTAAGAAAAAGCAAGATCGCTCAGTATGTCAATGTACTTAAAAAGTGTTCATGGGAGTGAAGTATTGATTCATTCGCTCTTTAATCGTACGCTGAACTCTTTCAACTTTAGCAGCTTTATTTACTGAGAAGGTGTTGTAATACCCCATATCATACTCTTTAACTAATTCTTGAAATTCTCGCCCCAAAAATTTTCCTCCTAAATCCGTCCACTGCATTTTAGGCCATCTACAATCCCTCTCTATATTTTCTCTCAACGCCTATGCCACAGTAAGCTGATGTTTTATCTTATTTAAAAGGTTTTAACCACAAATATCTGGAGAAATGTCGATTTTGAAAATTAGTATTGCGTCACCATTCTTTGCTAAGAACTATTTAATTATTTCAGACGAAGTGCCAGTTGCCATTACACTGTTCGAGGAAGGGGGCTATGGATTTTCCGGAGGGAAATTTTCTACGAACAGGCTTATGTAAAGTGAAAGCTTCCTCTCCCTCTAAAATTCTTTAAACTCTTTTTTTATCGATGTTAGGATGTTTTGATGCGAACCTGGTGAAACCACCGAAACTATTAGGTTCTTTGAACATTATAGTACATTCTATCGACCACCTCCTTCACCTCCATGATGGATACTGACATAAGTAAAAACATTTATATAGTATATATATATAATATATTATATATATATATATATATATATATATTATGTATAATTATATAATATATATATATATATATAATAAATATATAGTATTTATATATATATATATATATATATATATATACTACTATAATATATATAATTATATATATATAATATATATAGTATATATATATATATATAGTATATATATATATATATATATATATATATTATATAATATATATAATATATATTATATATATATATATATATATATAGTATATATATATATTATATATACTAAAAAAGGAGCATAATAAACGAAGCGTTATAATATGGTATATTTATTCAACTAACAAAAGAGCATTACAAGTAAATAAAAACAAGTTATATTATACTATATATATATATATATATATATATACTATTATATTATAATATATATAGTATATATTATATATATAAGTATATATATATTATATTAATATATTATATAGTATATATATGATATATATATAGATATATATATATATATATATATTATATATTTTATATATATTATTATATATATATATATTATATATAATATATAATTATATAATATATATATATATATATATATATAAATAATTAATAGTATATGAATTAAATACAATTTTAAAGTTAGGGTAAGGATATGCTATTCTTATTCTATCCTTTGGACTACACGGTTTAAAATGTATCGAAGCAAATAAACAAAGCTGAGGGACTGATCGAGCCAATTAGGTTTGGGATATTATCCAAATCTGCTATCTGCGGGTGTTACAAGAATTAAAGTTCCGGGCGAAATTACTTCGGTCAGGTACGGATTTTCCAGCTTGGTGCTTAGTGCCATCAACGTACAGGCACACCTTCTCCACAATTACGTAAGAAGTCTGCTATATAAATCCACCAATATTGAATCCCTAATATGACATACTTCGTCATATCGATGATTATTATGACTTACACTAGATGATTATTATGCATCTTTCAAATATTAAAATAAAGACTATTCCGGATATACGCAACACTAGTTGTAAAGCTCTCCTACTAGGATAATTTTAAAGCTTATCTTCATTCTTCCCACATAATCAGGATATTACATCAGTGGTAAATTTGAATCCTTGGACACCGGGTAAATTTTGAAGTCCTTGGAGCTACAACTTTTTCTAGTTGGTGTTTACGTATGCAAGTCTTAAAGCATTTAATAATTTTTTGCATTTAGGCATCTTGGCTATAAGATACGTTTTCTCGTGGTGCTTAATGTTTCTGAATTTCAATATCGATTACACTTATTCTTCTCGTAATTGGTTATACTGAGTTCAACTTTGTCGGATGCGTTATTAAACTATAAGGTTAAGAGATTAGCTGATGTGACAGTGATCATTCAGAAAGTTTGATGAATCTGTTGATAGAGCTGATGATTGTGCGGTGGAGGGTGTAATGAGACTGGCAATGCATGAAGTAAAGTTTGGGGTTGTGATTGCTGGACTGCGGGTTGTGGATTTTGCACAGATGGAAGTATTATTATTATTATTACAGCTGCATCTTTTACCAGTATATGGGAGAACAGCCACCTTCTTCGTTATTTTCGGGGGAAAAGCTTCGTCTTACCAATGAATGTTGTCACTTCCAGTTCTGGTATTAAATCGGCGTTTGCGCATGGACCGCCACCCGGTGATACCCATCCGGTTACATCAGGAAGTTGCCTCATCCAGCTTCTCATGCCTCTACTCACATCGGCCAGAATTATATCATATATTAAATATTAATTAAGCTATTTTTATATTAGCATTATAATATATATGGAACCAAAAATGTGACTTATAAAGGGACAGGTGGGTGTGTGGTATTATCACACATGTAATCAGGAAGGGAGCCAAAAAAAATGACTTATAAAAGTAGAGATAGGAATAAGACACCTTCTTTCTCTGTAACAAATTATTCTATTTTATTTTTCCAGATGATATTTATGTATACAGGAGAGTTTATTAAATTGATATGTTCTCTATGTCAGACGTAGCATAACCTCCTGATGTCTTGTCTAAAGGAATCAATTGCCCACTTATATAAGATGTAGGCAGACAATGTTCGCAACTACCCACTGAGAGACGAACTCACATCATCACAGAATTAATTTACGTTTATCAGCTGTTATTCACCTTTATTATAGTTTTTTTTATATAAGAGGTAAATACTTTACAACTAGAGTACTATCATTTATACAGGAATGCGCTATACCAGTTTTCCTATCTCCTTGCGGCAGAAATGTTGGTTCGATGATAAAGCAGATACCTCAGCGTGCTCCTAGAGGGTAACTATCTCGGTGAAGTTCGCAGACATTATATACCGAATAGAACTTGATGTAACTTCCTTTACAGAATATACTTTCAGATAACTGCTTTTCTTCTTAGAAAGATAGCATCTCGGCTACCTAAACATTGATCTGACTTCATATATCTTACATTCACATGTCCAAACATTAATTAGCACTGCGCGTGTTTAAAAGAAACAGTCGTCAGTATGCTTGCTTGATGAAAAAATGTCCCTGTGTAATGAAAATACAGAGAATATTTAAATGGTGCGAGTAAACTGTGAAAGTTTTCGCTATTATGTCCTCGGACTATATAGTATATTATATTTTATATTATTATATATAATATATATAATATTATATCAGTATTACATCTCCTCTTTATATATAATTATATTAGTATATATAATATACTATATTATATATGTATATATAATATACTAATATATATATATATATATATATATATATAATATAATATATAGTAGTATATATATGTGCATCAATATATATAGTATAATTAATATAATTATAGTAAATAATTATATGTGTATATATAGTATATATATATATAATGCTATTATTAAGATAAACATATAGTGGTATATATATATACTATATATATTACTACTATGTATATATATATACATATATATATATATATATATAATTATATATATATATATTAATATATATATATATATACTATTTGTAGTATAGTACTTATTGTGAGAATGATTACATATATATATGATATATTAAAGTATTATCATTATATATTAGGGTATATATCATCTTTTTTTAATTTATGAGTAGTTAATAATTGCGCGCACAATTGAAATCTACATAGTAACACAAAAATCTCAGATTCTGAACCTAACCACAGAACAAGAAAAACTTTCGGTTACTGCCTTCTCTACTAAGGAAACCCTTTCAGTTAGTCACCATATCGTGTAACCAATTTCGCATGTTACTGACGTACTGACTGTTTACGATTTCGACTATGAATGGATTTACTAACGCTACTAAATAGAATAAACAGATAGGCATGCCAGCATGAGCGAGGGTACAACCTAACCACATAAGAGCAGCAGGATGAGGGTCTCAGACAAATGGCCTTCGAGAACCTACTTGAAGAATTGAAAATACCTCACAGGAGAGCAACTTATAGAAGGCGTAAAAAATGCCACATTAAACTTACGTGAGTGAACGGAGAATAATGAGCTCACACACACCTTGATGATGTGAGACGTTACAGCTGCCGCGGGGCGCCTGTGTGTGAGTCCCTACGGCAAAAAATACCCATTGGGTAATGTACGCACGAGTGGTCTTCGAGCAGTATGAGCGTAACGTGTCATCGGCAGCGTACGAATTAAATTTTCAAAGATCCGAATTGAAAGTCCATTCCCACGGAAAGAGCATGACTTGTCACTTGGCCCAAATAATTATGACCACCTCTAAGAACCTACACGTTGAAATACAAAATACTCACCCCCTCCCTGACTACTGGTTTGGGCGCGGTTATTACCCTCAATGCTTACAACTATTGGAGAGGGAATTACAACGTTAGTTATTCTCCCTATTTAGTCATTTATACTGAGCCCCTACGTATAAACCATAATGAACACAGATCTGAGATTGGTGGTACTGAGCATGAATCGGCGAGTATCGAAGCTAAAGCCGGGAGCGGAAGTTGAACCCGGATTTGGACTAGTCCGGAGAGTCAGAGCTTGGAGCTTGAGCCGGAGTATTCGCACAGACCACGAGCATAGACGCTGAACAAGCCAGAGAAATTTGATTAATATTTGATTGTCAGTCTATATGCTATCAACCACAGATAATTCGATTTCTAGAGTTAAAAACTACTACGTGGTGTTTTAACAATCTCAAAATTTATGTTCCAATAAGTGCGAAAAAGAGGAATACAAACTTGTGCAAGATCAACGCCCTGGAGAGTATAACTGATGTACCGAGACCTCGACCACTAGGACCTATTATCCCGAAAGGATTGTTACGCGTGCTTTTCAGGTAAGGTCCACTATGAGTTTGTGCAGAGATATTCTGACAAAAATGGCGGTTTACTGTATAATAGAACATTTTTTGGATGCATTGAGAAAAATTTAAATACAATGCTATTATGCTGTTTGTTATAAATGAAACATCTTGAGAATATGAGCAGCGTGAAACTGCGTGTGTAGTATATCCGATCATGTTTTGGGCAAAGGGGCAAAGGAAGATGAAAGAAAAAACCGGAATTTGGGAGATGTGTAAAACATTCAAAAATGAGTTATTAAAGAAATGAAGGATATATTAATTACATAATGTAAAGTTATTAAGAAGTATAAATTAGTAATAACACCAATATAAAGAGATAGAAAGAGAACTCAAGTATAAGAGGCAATCTAAGATTTTAAGGAAACGAAAATGTTGATTACTAACAAATTTAACGGCGTAAAAAAATACCGCATAAAAGAAAAGTAAAGATATAATAGTAAACGTGAAGTGTTGTAGCTGTTTGAAAAGAGAATATCATGTCTCTAATATGCCAGAAAAACACAATGGGGCAAGTGGCCAAGTACAGAGAGTATTTTCTTAAACTATAGTAGTCTTTAAATTAAATTTATAGATGGAAAGATCAAAAGTCTGCAAAAAAAAGTCTGAAAGTGTAGTCTGAAAGATAGTATACCAAAAACTTACTTGTAGGAAAGAAGTAAAACGAATTCTATGTCACGGAAGCTACGTTGTTTGGCAGACAGAAAAGCGTTTTCCGAAAAAAAGACGTAAGATATGTATTTATAACATTATTATATAGGCTTTGTATAGTAGTGGGTTCAGTAGTTACAGGAAGATGAGGGAAAGATGGAGAGATCATTGTCAAGGAATATCTTAATGCGAGGGGGTAGTAAATGAAGATGAGGAAGAAGATGTAAGTGTAGAAATACAGGCCCGTGACTGGCTTCCAGTTGGCGGAGCACACTGGAAAGATTGAAAAGGGGTTTCCCTTACCTCTGGAAAATTTAGAAAGGGAAATTATGAGTTATTGAAATATGTAATGTTTGAAATTAGGTTTAGCATGACTTAGAGGGCTAGTATCCGAGAGTTTTGCGGGTATGAGCCCCACAGTTTTCATCCCACCTAAATAATGTATCAAATAAATTCTGGGGAAATTTTTTCAGCCGATTTTTGACTATATAAACACCAAAATGCTATTGCTATTCAATTTGTGTCTTTAAAACGTAGTTTCCCCTGCGGTGTTTTTGTTGCGTCTGCTTAGTTCATTATTCAGTAATTTTCAAACTCACATTGTATATGTTTTGACATTCTTCCAATCTAGCACTGTTTTTCCACGATTTTTCTTTCTGAAATGATCTTCCAAAACTTGAAATACTGCATAGATAGCGTCCATTACCTAAAAGAGAAACGGAAGTACTTTTTCGATTTTATTGTGTTATAGATTTGTGCTCTGTCGTTGTCCATTTTAAAGAGCAAGTTTTTTGGTTTGACTCATGTGAAGAAATATGAGATAAAATTTTTTTCATGTTAGAGCGAAGTGTTATGAAAATATATTCTTTCAGGCGATATAGTAGTTCGGGAAGACGGACACAATTTCTTTTATATATACGATTTCTTTGTATATGCAATAGTTTTGGATTTGTCATTGGAACAAATGTTCAAAAAAAAAATAATTTTCTTTAACTTGAGGGAATTTTTTTAAAATTTATTTTGCAGATAATAAAATAAAATTTTATCTAAGTACAAAAAGGTGTATCTCGCCCAACCTTTACAAGCATCTGAAAAATTTCAGATGTTCAATCTAGATACATTTTGATTATTATCATTTCAGATGTCAGCCATTTCTCCTATTTTTATTAATGTCTAATAAAGTTTGAAAAAGTACAATATTGAATATATTTTTATATTTACTTACTCCGATCTCAAAATGTGTTCGAGAGAGGCTTGGGTATTAGTTGGGCGACGTATATGAGTGACTATTTATAAAAGGCGATTAATTAATAATTATATATTTGAGTATTACTTATCAAGAAGAAAAATTTTTTTTAAAATATTTTTCCTCCAACACACTTTCAACACCAAATATTTTATTTAAAGATTATTCCATGAAGAAAATCCAAAACTAATGCTATTTATACAAAGAAATTATCAAGTAAAAAATGTGCCTACTTCTCTCACGAATAATAATCTCACTTGAATATAAATTGTGCAGTTCTTTGCTTGTTTAGAATAAAAAATGTTCAGAGTCGTGTCTCTTTAATTTTTAATTTTCTAAAATCCAAGACTAAAGGGAGTTTATGTGAATGGACAATCGAGATATAAGTACACCGTTACTTTTTTTAAGGTAATGACCTTTCTATGATATTTCAAGTTTTGAATCATTCGGGAGAAAAATCTGGAAGTTGATTCGAAGTATGCAAAAACAATGTTTTTTAAAAAATTGGAAAAATTCTGAAAGAAAGCTGACTACAGACACAAAAAAAAACCGGAAACAACGTTTTAGAGCGCCAAAAAAGCTACAATTTGGTGTTTAAATAGTGCAAAATCGGCTGATAATACCGAATTTTATGTCCATTTTTAGGTGGAGTTGAAAAAACTGGGGTCAGCCCCAGCAAAAATTGGAACTAGCCCTTAAAAAATTGTATGACTAATAGAAGATAATGTCAGTCCTTAATACCCATAAATCATCATAGGAATGGGTAAAAAATAAAGTTGATCTGGAAATGCTTTGAGGATAGAAACAGAGTTAAAAAAGTGTAAAATAGGTATAACACTGCAAGGGGAAAAAAAAAAAGAAAAAAAAAAATAAATACATAAAAAATTAAAAAAGGAAAAAGAAATTGGGAAAAATAAAATAAGGAAATAATAAGAGCAAAGGTAGAGGAATTGGAAAAAAAAAAAAATAGGGAAAAATAAGAGAAACAGAGAAAATGACTAGATCTGTTGAAAAAGGGGTGAAAAAAAATTAATGTTACTGATGCACGAGTATAAATAAACTATAAACCAATTTCAGAATTTTAGATAAAGGAAATAGTTGGAAGGAAATAGAATGGATCTGATGAAGTTTACTTCACAATAAATATTATATAATGTTTTATTACCGTATCCTAATTTGTTCCTGCTAGAAGAAATATATAGTAGACTAGATTCAAAATTACGTAAGACTGGCTTATGGTTCTTTTATTACTAAGAAGATAGAAAGAGATGAGACTTATTAAAAGGTGCTGGAAGAACCAAGTTCAAGTCTTGAAAAAGTTTATTATAGCTAAAATCCTACTGTATCACCTCGGAGCAAAATATTATAACAAGCGGACACCAAGCCACTATCTGGTAATGAAAACCAAGCACTACTGTTGAAAAGAGAAAAAACAATTGTCCTCTTAAATTATGATTTAATTGTTACAAATAGTAGAATATATTTTTTATATAACAAAAAAGAAAAAATTGTCTAACTTTACATACCCTTGGTATAGCATGCAAGTATACAGGGACACAGCAAAGACTAAGAAAGATATGTATTGTGAGAGTGAAAGATTGAGTGTTTACTAAAAACTCTAACAGCTTTTTGGCCATATTTCTTTCAACCTTGTCCCTGGCTAACGTTTCATCTATAATAACATCTTTAATTCTAGTTAGAATACTATAGCTACTTTCTACCATTCCTGAAAAGAAGATATCGTACGAAACATAAGTCAATGGCTTAAAAGTAGTATTCGAAGCCGATTCTTATACGGTAATTTTAATTGAAAAATTACACCCTCTTCACAAGTTAACTGTGTAAACAAGGTAGAGTGCGCTTAGATACAAATTGTAAGTTACATACTAGGCTGAGTAACAATCCATGATTTGTATTGCAAGTCTCTATAAAACAACAAAAAGTATGGCGCATGATAACACCGGAGAACAGTGTGTTTATTGTCAGAACCAGAGTTAACCATACAATACTGTTCTTCGTCTATTCTTTCAAATTCAAATTGTAATGCCAAATTCAACAGTATTTTCTTAAGCTCTATTTAGATTTGTCTTGTTTGTCCTTTTACATTGGTAAGTCATTTTGTCTCAGTCCATGTGTAAAAACTTTCATACTAATCTGCAAACTTGTTTCAGCTCTATCAATATGACTGACTCTTTCAACTTACACTAGGTTTAGAAATAGTGTAACAATGAGAACTTCCGTAAGAAAAACTATATGCAAGCATTTACCGATTTCATTATTAATTTTTTTATGGGATTCTACCAGAACAACTTCGTAAGAATTTCTATGTTTTGTACAAAAGTGTTTATTCTTTCAGATAGCTGTTACCCTGGCACGATTCTAAAACGGTGCGTACTCAAAGATCGAATTTTATAGTTTTGAGCAGCTCTCCCAGCGCGAATCCCTACTGACGGCTTCATGCTTTATGGATTGTAATTCACTCCAGCGCTTAATTATCCTTTTTTCTTTGAATTCTTTTTCTCCTTAAAATCTAATTCTTATTTCTACTTTTATCAGATTACTGTTATCTTCTTAATTTGTATTAAATCTGTATCTGCAGTAAATTATTGTTTATTGAATAACAGAGGCTTGAGAAGTGTTTTATCACTCCTTTTATCTCCTTGTTGAAGAAGCATCTTCTCTACCAAGTTCCAGGATGTAGAATAGTCAATGGCTTTACTTTGTAAATATTTTGAAAGGGAGATATAACAGAGAGAATAATCTAATAAAACAATGTGGACATAAATATAGAGTGTTTCTCTCAATTATTCAGGACCACTGACTGAATTAAATTTCATGCCTGAATGTTATTCAATTTATAATTTCATTTGATATTTATGTATTTTAAACACGATAATAAAATTAATAGTTTTTCTGCTGTGTTACGCTTCTCTAGCTTAACTCCTCTTAATAACATCCCTCATCGATAATCTGAAAAAAGAGCTTTATATTTGCTCCACCAACATGTGGCTCGCTATTTTTTGGAAACTTTTGGCAATTTTTCATGGGTGAGATATGTTTTTTTGTTCCCCTTTCAAACAGTGACAGCCATTCTTTATTAAGATGAGCTTGAAAACCAGCGTGATTTTATACCACATATTACGAACTGAAATATTTCTTGCTTGAGGCCAAAACGTTACTTTGCTTGAAATCACTACTAACGAGTTCAGCATGCTTTCCCATTACAGTGAGTGCTCAAAATAAGATATCATATCATTTTAATTTTATATTTCTTCGTAGCTTGTAGATCACGATTAAAACACGAGCGCGTGTTCATAATTCGTTAGCTTCGTCTCCAAACACTATGAGATCACACAAAGCAAAAATTATTGATGGTGCAATTGCCAAACACTTGTGTAATTCTGACTTCTATATTAAAAGCTTCGTACAATTGCCAATCCCAAGCTTAATTATGAAATCATCGATACTGGTTATTTTTATAAAAGTTCTTTCATCATATCTTTCTTGGAAAGACATGAGCGGACTGCATTAATCGCCTCTCAATAGCGTCACAGCATAACGAGATTTCATTTGTCGAGCTACTGTTTTATGTACAAAATCTATCCTAGCACCTAGCTTACCTAATATGCTATCGACGAAAGCGTCTTTCAAAATGATATCACGAAACATCGAACCAATTATTTAAGTATAGTTTTCACAAAGGATTTGTGACAAAAAAAAAGTTCAATAAAGAGGGCACTCGTCCATCGGAGTATAGTAGTGGATCACATGAACCCTATGGTGTAAATTGCAAGCGTGTTGCGGCGCTCCTCGCTGCACCTTCAGGTCGTCCTGGAGTGAATCTTTTCGGATTCCATCGCGCTGTGGGAAGCTTCCTTCACCCTGTACTTTGTCATGTCTGTGGGATTACCCTCTAGGGAGGTGCGCTCACCCTCTGGAACCTATATTTCAATTCCTTCGCCATGTACGGTGACGTGGTGTGTATTTGTGATGCTAAGACCATACTTGTGATGTATATCTCTGCTTATGTGACGTCATATTTTCCGCTCCTACACACCCCCTTTTGTTCAGCGCAGCAACCCATGTAGCGCGGCTTCGCCGCCGCACAAGTTGTTTACGTACATTTTGGACCCATTCTTTTACTCCTTCGTTGCTCGCGTTAAGTACACATGAAAAGTGTACTTAATGTGTATTTAAGTACACATTGGAAAGTGCCGATTAAGTGACTCGTTACTTAATGTTTCCGGTGGTTTCGCGCATTCCGGCGGTTTTACCCTTGCGGGACGAGCCGTTAGCTTGCGAGAATAGCTGTTACCGTTGGACGTCGCACACACACACACAACACAGCCACACCATAGAATTTGACGCCACTGTTTACAAAATCTAAACCGAAACTGGATTAAGAAATTAGCGTTGCCAGGGGCACGGATTATCAGATTATCACTCGACCAAACACATTATGATCTTGATCTTTTATTTACTCCCTTGTGCTACTGAGGCATTGAGTTACTACGTAGAATATCTTTGATACTTTTTATTCTTGTCTGGGGAAATGTTTCATCTAATGTTCATTAATTATATAAATATATATTAAGTACCGGTAATAGTACTTAAATAGTTCCTACCATAATACTATATTATATAATAATATATAATATACTCTCATGATATATATATATTGATATTATATTATATATATAGTGAGTATATATTATATATTATTATGATCGTAATATATATATATATAATAATAATGATTAATAATGATTATAATAATACGGGACGGTTTGACTGTCAGTAACTTTAGTATCCGTCGGCGATAATATATATTAAATATATATAATATTATATATATACTTATATTATAATAGTAAACTATATTTATACTATCCTATAAGTATGTATATATATATATATATATATAATAATATATATATATATTCTATATATATATATAGCTATATAAAATAAATGTAATTTTAAAATATTATATTATAATATTATACTATTATATATGAATATTATAATACATATAAATATATCAATATTTATATATAGTTTAGTATATAGTCCGTAATTATACTATATTATATATATTATACTATATATATATTATATTATCGTATATATATATGTATATTATATAGCATTTTCATACGTGACGATATGGCTCCACTGTACATCCATGAGCATTTTTACCCCTAACCCCACTTCGTCTTGATAGCGCACTTTTAAACCATTGCGTGAGACGATAGCCCACGCGCCACTGGTTTTTGCGCTTACAATGAAGGGTTTCATCCATGAAACCACCGTTCAGTAATTAAACATCATGTTAACCGTTCCTGTCCACTGTTACATCATGCAACCTATGTGTCTGCGTGGATTCGCCTCGCAATGCGTTTACCGTGAAAATGAAGGTGTTTTATCATGAACCCCCGCCAATTTCATCACTGAAACCGATCAATGAAACTGTAGATATCAGCACGGCCGTATGAAAGTAGACGTATCCATATGGACTTCACAGTTCAATGAGTCATATATATTCACTTGTGCTGGAGCTAGCGTTGATGAACCTAAGACCATTCATAGATAGTATATATATATCATATATAATATTATATATAATATATATATATATATATATATATATACTTATATATATATTATATATAATATATATATATAATATATATATATATATATATAGTATATGTATATATATATATATATATATATTATATATAGTAATATATATATACATATAATATATATATATATATAATATTATATAATTTATATATAGTGATATTTATATTAATAAATAAAACTATAATATATTGGTATATATACATTTCGTCATATTAATTTTTATATATATAGCTATATTTATATTATTTATATATTATTGTCTATATTATGTATATTTATATTATTTAGTCATATTAATATAGTATATAATAGATATATATATATTTAATATTTATACATGATAATATATTATATATTATACTGTAATTATAATTACATATTATGTGTTATGAAAAACACAGATATATTAGATTATAATATTATATAATATATCATATATATATTATAAGATATAATATATATATATATATAGTAAAGTATTATATTTATATATATATATATATTATATATATATAATGATATATATTATATAGTAGTATATATAGTTATAAGATATATAAGATATATATTTAATATAAACTTAATATATATAGATGAGTATGAACGTATACTAGTTTATATATATTATTATCTATTATACTCATATTGCGAATAAATAAAATCATTTTGCTCACAAAGTAAATTCTATACGTTTTTTACCCAACCTATCTATCTTGATTAATACAAGGAAGGATAGAAAAAAGGGAAGAAAAATAGATTTGAAAAAGAATGGCATAGTGTGAAAAAAAGAAGAAGAATAAATAAGAGAAAGAGAAGATAGTGCAAAAAGAAGAAAAAATGAAGAGAGAGGTAAAAAGAAGAGTTAAATAGATATCTACAAGAAAGATGAATTTGTGTTTAGGCTTCAAATTGCGAGGGAAGAACCGTTACCCCATATCTTAGTAGGATATAAGTTATGACACAATAATCTTTACTGATCAGTTTATTATTTATAAGGCTAAATTACCATTAGTATATGTTATTTTTTCGACTTATATTATTTGAGTGTATTTTACACCCGAAGAGAGCCGCCACCCAATGTAATTTAGAGAGTTGTGACAACACGAAGAAGTATATTTTTGCAAACACTTTTGATCTTTCAATTTGTAATCAGTATATATATAACATGATATGACTCATATACTATTAATATCTATAAATATATATATATTAGTATAATTAATATATGATATATATATATTGAGTATATATATATATATAATATAAATATTATATAACAATATCATTAATATAATTTATCTTATTAAATTTTATATTATTATATATACTCTATATTACATCATGGTTTAAAATATCACCTATAATATATATAATATATAAATATAATATAATATATATATTATATATATATATATAAATAATATATATAATATAAAAGATAATATCTATAATTATTATATATTATTATATATATATATACTAAGTATATATCATAAATATATATAAGCTGAGCTATATATATATATAGTTATATAAGTGATTTTTTTAAATATAGAATATATCTATATATCTATTAATTATATATATATATATATATTATAAATATATCTATATTAATATTATATAATAATATATATTTAATATATATATATATTATATAAATATAATTAAACTATATAGAATAATATAGTTTATATATATATATAAACTCAGAGTCATATAAGTATCCATATGTAAGAAATGTGTTGTATGTAGTAGTGAGTACTTGGAAGTTCGTTGAAGCAAAGGTTTTACCCTTATATAAGTTCTTATATAAGTTCTTGTATATAATATATAATATTATATATATATATAATTATATATATATATATATATACTATACTCTAGTATGAATATACTATATTTTAAGAACTTATCTCACCATATACACAGAAGACTTAACGTAACCTCATAGTTTAAGTAGCCTTGAGTAATATATATATTTATATACTTATTATATTATATATATATATAGTATATATATATAATATATATAATATATAACTATATATAAATACTCTAGTATAGTTATATATATATTATTACTATTATATATACTCTGTCATTATTCAATGTGTTTAGTCACACCATTT
>JABUQX010081199.1:12500-15000 GCA_015478945.1 Trachelipus rathkii | reverse complement strand
TATATATATATATATATATATATAATATATATATATTATATATATATATATATATATAATATATATATAATATTATTGGTAAAAGTGACTTAACGCCCACACGGAAACGGAAGCTCGGTAAAAAAAAAAAATTTCACAGGTAGCTCTATGATAAATAAATAGATGTTTTTAGGGTGCGAAAATGAATTTTTTTTTTTTACCTATATAACAATTACCTAACCTAACCTAACAACCTAATTTCGCCCTAGAACATAGATAAAAAAAAAAAACAAAAAAAAAACAATTCATTTTCGCCCAAGAAAATTTCTTATAATATATATATATTATATATAGATATTATGTATTTAGATATATATATATAATATATATATATTATATATATAATATATAAACTATATTATATATATTATAATATATATATATATATATATATATATATATATAATATATATAGGCACAAGTCTAAATTAGGAGGTGTTTCAAATAAATTTTTAGTTAACGATTTTAATTTATTATTTTATTTACTTTTATTTACTTACAGTTTAGTTAGTGTAGTAGGTATTAGGTATAGGTTATGCTTAAGTTAGGTTAGGTTAAGTTAGGTTAGGGTTGATTAGGTAGGTTTAGGTTAGGTTAGGTTAGGTTAGGTGGTTTAAGTAAGATTAGGTTAGGTTAGGTTAGGTTAGGTTGGGTTAGGTTATGTTATGTTAGGTAATTAAAAAATGAAAATTATTAAAATTTTTATCATTTTCGAGATCATAAATTTACGCCTCTTCACTTCACTTTAGACTTGTACCGATATATAATATTATATATAATATATAATACTAATATATATACACTAATATAATCATATACATAATATATATATATTAATTATATATATGCTCTATATACATATATATATATATATGATATTGGTACTTAAAAAGAAACGAGTCTCTTGTAGGTCTATGTTTAGTTGTGGAGTAGATACGCAGGAAGTCTAATCTTGAGGAAAAAAGTGACACAATTCTTACGATTCTCTCAGCATTTCCACCAAATTAGGATGAGAAACGACAGTGGGTAAATATGATTGTAAACAACCATTATATATATATATATATATAATATTATATATATTATATATATATATTATATGTATATAATATATATTATATGATATTATATTAAGTATATATTATAGAATTAATATAATATAATATACTATATACTATATATATACCTACTATATATTATATAGTTGTATCATAGTAATATAGTTATACGTATATAATATATATATAGGGTATATATTATATCATATATACTATATATATATATATATTATATATATATATATAATATATATACCGTATATATATATATTATATATATAATATAGATATATTATATATATAATATATTATATATAATATAATATATATATATATATATATATATATACTATATATATATATATTTTTTTTTTTTTTTGCCTCATTTAATCCCGTTTGAGCGGGGTAGTGGTACGTACAGCCTCTTCTCATTCACACTTCCCCTCATCTCGCCCTCACCCACCTCCTCCACCCCAACTCTATCTCTCGCCAAAACACCCTACCCTCTTTCCTCCCTCCCTCCTCCAGCATCTCCTTTTTTCCATCCATCCACCTCCTTTTTGGTCTCCCCCTTCCTCTCCTTCCTATCCCCTCCCCCTCCCACCCCCCCCCTTTCCGCCTCCCAGACTCTCTTAACCACTCTCTGTTCCTCCATTCTCACTAGATGCCCATACCATCTTAACATTCCCTTCTCGCTCTTCCCACCAACCCATTCCTCCAATCACATTTCTCCCTACCACCCTATTCCTAATCCTCTCCCTTCTGCTAACCCCAACCCGCTTCTCAACCCTCATCTCAAATACTTTCCAACTTCTTCGCTGGACCTGAGCATTCAACCCCACGTTACCCACCCATACAACACCGCTGGTTAAACACAAATTTTTTCAAACATAACTTATCTTAACTTTCTTTATGTGATAAATCCCCCCTTTTCCATAATTCTCTCAGACCACTCAAAGCTCTCATTCCTTTTCCATACTCTATGTTCGTATCTCCTTCCTTCTTCCCTTCCCCCCTTACCCAAATCCATCCCTAAATATTTAAAAATCTTTACTTCTTCCCAATACTACACCCCCTACTCTAACCTCTAACCCCTCCCCCTCCTCTCTTTCCTCCTTCTCAAACACTAACACTTTACTCTTACCTGGATTTATTTTAAGCCCCTTTTTCCACACATTCTCTCAAACTCCCTCACCAAATACCTCAGCCCTTCCGCGTTCTTCGCCACTAGGGCCGTATCGTCCGCAAACAGTATCATGTTCACTTCCCTTCTATCAGTCCCATTCATCAATTCCACCCCCCTCCCTCCCTCACCATTCCTCTGCAAACACTCTCCATAAACAAATTGAAAAGCCACGGTGACATTACACACCCCTGCCTCAATCCTCTCACCACCCCAAACA
>JABUQX010081199.1:0-2500 GCA_015478945.1 Trachelipus rathkii | reverse complement strand
TTTCACAATTACTTACCCTTCCTGACTAAATTTTATAAATCATCATTATCGAAATACTTCAAAAAAAGTGAAACCGACAAAAACGTTTTGCTTTGCCAAGTTGCAAATGATGAAGTCATCTGTGGAACAAAATTAAGTGATAAGACATCTAATTTAAAACGCCATTTGGAAAGACACCATCCTGAAATCTTTAAAACAGTAGAAGAAGAAAACCAAATTAAGGTTACACCAGTTACCCAAACAACATTTATACAACCTTCTATTTCAAGATTTGTAACAAGTCAAAAGGCGACGGTATCTATGACAGCGGAAAAATATAAAACCCATATCATCCAAATGGTTGTAGATGATGGAGTACCCTTAACTTTCTTTTCATCTCGAGGTTTTACTGGATTAAATGGAGAATTAGCCAATAAGTTAGGCATTTCTATGGAAAGGCATGATATCAGAAAACTGGTGATAAGTGAAGCTGAAAAGCAGAAAAAGGTGCTGAAACAAATGCTCCATGGCAAATTTTTTTTCTAAAAATGGATGCTTGTACTAGACAGAGAATAAATTATTTTGCACTAAATGTCCAATTCTCCAATTCAAATAATGAAATAACAACACGAACTTTAGCCGTTCGAGACACGCAAGCCCAACATGCATCACAATTTATAAAAGATCTAGTTGAGAAAGTTCTTAAAGAGTTTGAGCTTACCAAAGAGCAAGTTTTAGCAATTGTAACTGATAATGCATCGAACATGATAAGTGCAATAGATAAACTCAATGTAGACTCCTTTGAAACAGATAATACGAGCTTAAATAGTGAATCCGAAATTTGTATCATCGACCCAGAAAATTATGAAGGTAGTTTAGAAACAGAAGTGAATCAAGATGTGGATTCTGCTTTCACTGCTGTAAAGATAGTATTCAGCAATATAGCAATTCGAATGCAGCAATTTAATTATAATTCTTCAAAACAACCCATAACTCAAAAAGAAAGTGGAACTGAAAAATTCCAAGAAGTTAATGAAAGTAAATATATACGAGCCTTCAACTCATCATCCACTATTAAATTGAAGGATTGAAGCCAGATTGATGAACAAGTTCCTTGATCAGCAACGCCTAAATCTGCCGTACAGACTGAATGGAAAAATATAAAAAGGATCTCCTACTGCTAAGTTAAAACTTGATATATCTCATGCTTTGTCTGAAATGGAAAAAAAATAGATTGATCATCAAAGCTGAATGTCTTACAGTCAATTCAACAGTAGCCAAAAATTAATATAGCAGTGCTTCATAATCAGAATAACATTCGAATGCAAACAACAACAAAGTTAGTGTGTGGAACTCCTATTTTCGGTCCTTCGAATAATTCGGTCGGACTTACGAGCCTCAATGAAAGAGGATCTGAAGTTGAAGCCACCTGATTTGGTCTTATAGCAACAAATTCGTTTTGATTAAAATGTAAAAGAATTGTTTATTTTTTTATAAAGAGTATTTCATTTAATAAAATTACGTAAAAAAAATGGGACTTTGCCTTGTCAGAGCAAAGTTGTGCCCAGCTCAAACCTAATATAAAATAATGAGGTTTTGAGTCTCATTGCTGCGGAACTGCATGAGAGCTGATGTTGCTGGGTGGCAGTAACACCCAAATACAATTGTATAAGAGTTAGGACTTAGGACTTAGGACTTAGGAATATCATTAAGACAAAGGCGGTGCCGAAGCTGGAGCCGGAGCCACTCAAATCGATGGCTCCGGAGTCGGTGCCGGTGCCGGAGCCATATCTAACAAGGGCTCTGGAGCCGGGCCAAATTTACCTCGGCTCCCCAGCTCTGCTTGAAACATCGTGTAAAAAGAACAAATACATTTTTTCAATAATGCTGAAAGAAGTTTGAAAAACTTTGAATAATAACTTTTTTTACCTATATAAAAAAGTTAATCATTTTTTTATTTTTATAATGTTTGTGTTTTCTAATAATAATAATAATGTCACAAAATATTTATTAAAATTTTTATTTAATATTATATAAAAATTTTCATTTAAACCTTTCTTTTAATATAGATTGCTTTTAAAGACATTGAAATTAAACTAACGACAAATTTCTCGTAGTAAGTTTAAATTCTTGTACAAATTGATACTTCATATATATTTTTAATGTATCACTTGCATATATAATATAATATATATATATAATATATATATATATATATATATATATATAATATATATACACTTATTTATATAATATATATAAATGTATTATTAAATAGATATACATATATATAATATAATATATTAATATATATATAATATAGTTATATTATAATATAATCATATATATATAAGAAATATAATAATATATATATATAATAATATAATATATAAATATAATATATAGCTATTATATATAGTATTATTAATAGTATACGAGGTATAATAATATAATACTATACCAGAACAGACATAATTGGCCCAATTCACGCAATCCAATTATGCTAATATCTCTCTCTTTT
>JABUQX010081198.1:0-15428 GCA_015478945.1 Trachelipus rathkii | reverse complement strand
TATTATATATATTAACTATATATAGTGATATATATAACAATATAATATATATATAATATATATATATATATATATAGATATCATAATATATATATATATATATATATTATATAAAGTATATTTATATATATATATATAATAATTATTATAATATATAGTATATATATATAGAATATATACTATGTATATAGATATATACTCAAAGTTGTACTCTAATTAAGATAATATGGAATCTGGCTAGATCTTCTCTAGGTGCGCCGAAAACGACGAACTGATGCTTCTTATATATATATTATATAATATAATTATATACTATATATAATATATATATATATCTTTATATTATATTAATATATATATTAATATATTATATATAGTATATTATATATATATATATATCACAGTACCAAAATTCCTACCCTTAGAAAATATTAATACAGAAATAAATACAGAAAATTCACCACCCAAGCTACGCAAATACTCTTAATGAGAGCAGACTGAAGATTTTAAGGCAGGAAGAAAATACAGTTGAAAACAACGATAGCAAAGAGATTCCACAGAAACAGAACGTGACTGGATAAGAAGACGGCACCCAACGAACCAGTATGTGTTTTCAGCTCACAACGCAAATTCATGGAGATCAAGGACAATTCTCTGTACTTGTGCTCACGCAATGATGAATGCGAGCAAACACAACTTCCAGTGAGAATCTGCCGTTGTAAATCTATATTAAAAAGAGATAGTGCTTAACGTCAAGATCGCATGAGAAGTAGAGTCCAAGATCGTAAGTTGTTGAAAGTAGGAGACAGTTTATTATTCTCTAGCTTAGACTCAACTCTATCCCATAGAGGTGGAGCGGACCGCCCCAACTCATAACGGTTTGTACAACAACGTCACATCCATACTTCAATCACCATCTCGCCTCAGTTCTTGATCATTTCACCAGTAATTTCATCTATGCCTGCAGATTTACCATTCTTCAACTTTCTCACTCTACACATTACCTCCTCCTTACTAATGATCTCATCCTCAAAATATCTATTCCTTCTTGCACCATCAAACCCACACACATTCCCTTAACAGAAAAAATTTATGAGATTTTTATATGAAGGAAAATTAGAGAAGGAGGGATTTATTTAAATTTACACAAAAAGTAAAGTATAAAATATTTATGGTAAATTTAAGGGAGATTATAGATTATTATTTAAGGTAGAATATTCTTATTTATAAGGGGAAATATAGCTCTTCTTCTCTAACTTGCTGGGTTTCTTCCTCTTCTGTTAACAAAGTTACTTCTTAATATCCGCTATATTTGGAGCTTGTCGCCCATCTGTAAGAATGGGACTTTTATAGGCTCTTCTATTTTATTATTATTATTATTATTATTATTATTATTATTATTATTATTATTATTATTATTATTATTATTATTATTATTATTATTATTATTATTATTATTATATTATTATTTATTATTATTATTATTATTATTATTATTATTATTATTATTATTATATATTATTAATATATTTTTATTATTACTACTACTATCATATTATATATTATTATTATATTATTATTATTATTTCATTATTATTTTGATTATTATTCTTATATTATTATTCATTATATTACTTAATAATAATTACTAAATGTATTATTATATTATTACTTTACTATTATATATATTATTATTATTATATTATTTTATGATTAATTATTATCTATTAGATTATTATTTTTATATTATTTTATTTTATTGATTATTGATTTTATTATTTATTATTATTATTATTTAGACTTTTCAAACAAATGAAAAATGAAAATTTGTTATTATCTACTAAAGAAGCAACTGATTATATTTTAATAGATGGGTTCCCTATCACTCTCTTATGCATTTACAAACAAATGTAATAGAACGAAAATAGATTTGGCAGCAAAGCAAATCCAATTTTGTACAATTTTCTCACCTTTATTGAAGAGTTTCCAAGTAGGAAACTGAATTGTACTTCTATCCAGTATTATGGTCTTCTTCTGATATTGATTTAATACATTTGACCTTCTTGACAGGACATGGGGGTATTTGGATTCTAAAGAATATGTCCTCTTCAAAGTTGACCTCCTTAAGGAGGCTCCAACACATGCGGAGTTTGTCGAACCATTTGCCAAATACACCATGTGTGTATGGGTCATTTTTGACAAAGATTGTCTTGGTTTGCCATATACACAAATCTTGCCAATCGTTCTGAAAAGTTTGTGTATATGCAACCAAGCCAAATCCGTACACACATTGTCAATATCTTGCAGTGCATTCAAGTATATTTGTTATATGCGGAACTGAACTTAGTTAATAAAGGGACTTACAAAAATCCTGATAAAAAAATGTTGTCCTCACTGCGTGTATCAGTATGGAGCATTATTTTATAGAACTATATGTTAATAATATATAAAATACTATTTAATCTCTCCATATTTTTTAACAATTAGCCTATACCTATGCAGCATCTGCAGTTAAACAAAGAGATTCATTTTTTCCTTTTTTTCTAACATACAGGCTATATACTTTTCATTGCGTGACCATAACTACAATTGCCTGAAAAATATGCCATATTTGATGACAAACTATTGCGTTCATGTCCACTCAAACTTTGTCGAAAACCAAATTCTTAAATATATTTATTGTGTATCCATGAGATCATGACATCTAAACAAAGAGCACTGCAAACGAAACATTCAAGGTTTGACAAAACCTCCGCATCGTGTGAGCCGCCTTATAACTTGCCTTCTTGACAGGACATGGGATAAAGTCCTAGACCAATTTTTTTTGCTTCCAAAGAAAAATATTATAAAAAAACTTTTTTAATATTGCAATTATGTTACGGGTTTACAGTGGCCACTATTACCTGATCTCTTTATAATTGCTTTACTTATTTAATGCACAAAATTTTAGGCATGCAAATAGACCGCACCTTAATTGAATTGATATATAAAGAACTATGGGAAGGTAAAGAAAATTGCCTCCTCTGGGGTCGAACCAACGCATGTATGTGACTCGAGACTGAAAACTCGACGCTCTACCGACTGAGCATCATCCTCTAACCCATAAAAACAAGATCTAGATTCAAGAACAGCTTTCAAACAACCAAGCCCCCTTCAAGACGATATCAGCAAGTTTTTACCCTGTCCTTCCCTCGTTCTGTCAAGAATTTAATAGAGTATACCGCAATGAGAACTCAGCTCAAATCGTATAATATATAAATAACTATTGTATCGAAGACTTTGACGAAATCAATGAAAACTATCGCAGTTTTACAACTTATTGCTTGGTCTCACCCCAGAGGAGGCAAATTTTCTTTACCTTCCCACAATATTCTTCGAGTATCTATATACCCAAATGAAGCTGCGGTATATTCAGTATTACATCTATTAAATCTTTACAGAACGAGGAGGACAGGGTGAAACCTGTTATACTCGCCTTGAAGGCGGCTCTGTTGTCTAAAAAGCGGTCTTGAACCAAACTTTTATGTTAGAAGGCTGGCTCAGTCAGGGCTTAGAGCGTCCCGAGTAGTTGTCTCAGTCGCAACATGCATTGGTTCGCCCCTAGGAGGGCCAATTTGCTTTACCTATCCCATCAATAGTTCTTTAGTTATATTATACCAATTAGTGCCGTTCTATTGCAGTATTTACTCTATTAAATCTTACAGACATGGAAGCAGACGGTGAAAGCTATTGATATCCGTCTTGAATTGGGCTCGGGTTGTTTGAAGCTGTTCTTGAAATCTAACTTCTTTTGGTGAGAGGACGGCAAGTCGTTAGAGCTCCGAGTATGCGTTCTCAGTCGCATGCGTTGCTTCGACCGAGGGGCAATTTTCTTACCTTCCCACATAGTTCTTTAATATATATTATTATAATAACTATTATAATATATATATATATATTATAATCTTATATAATATAAAATATATATTTATATATATAGTATATATATATATAATATATCGTATTTCTTGAATGGAAAATAAACATAATAATTATATAATTATAATATTTATAATATATTATATAAATATATATATATATATATTATATATATATATATATATATATTAAATTATTATATATCATATAATATATATAAGTAGCCCATCCAAAAAACAGAATATATTACTATCTATATAATTATATATAAAGAACTATTATATATATACTATTAATTACTATATATATATATATTAATATATATATATATATATATACTATATATATATATATATATATATATATATATTATTCGTTTTTAACAATGGGCTAAACCATATATATATATATATTATACTTGATCATATATATATATATATAATTATCATATATATATAAGTATATATTAGATATATATATAATATATACTTATATATATATAACTTAAATAATATAATATATATATATATATACAAATTATATATAATGTTTTAAACATTTTTTTTTTTAAAAATGCCAAAGCCCAAACAACTTTGTTGTGGCTGTGTCCCTATTGATAGTGCAAGACTAAGTAACCTAGGTTCCTAGAAGGCATTACCATTAACTATATGGAACCCAAGTTTAAAGTTACCACTAACAAAAAGAAATAACTGTCAACAATTCGCCCAATCACTAAATCATAAAACAAATACCACAAAATTATACTGTACCGTATAAAAATTAACACTTCTTTCACCAAACAACAACCTATCCAATGAAGTAATCTGCAAGTAAAATAACACCATATCTAATACAAAAACATATTGATGGAATATTCTTGCCCAGCTTTCCAAAAACTATTCATAAATCTACAAACCTTTGCAAATTGTCAAATAATCAGTCGACAATTTAGTAAATAGAAGCAAACAAGCATTCCTATAAAAACATCAAAAAATATAGACAAACAAAATATGTGTTACATTTTGGTTTATAATATTTCTGATACTTGAGAGTGAATGAAGATTCTTAAGAATTTCTTTTCATTTCATTCACTCTCACAGAAGTATCAGAACTATTATATAAAAAAGTGTAACACATATTTTGTTTATATTTTTTGATGTTTTTATAGTTTTTTTTTTTAAAGAGTTCAAAATTCAAATTAAATTTTGTGTATCATCGATATTTTTTGAAATATTTGTACATTCATATTTGATAAGTATATACTCACAGTTTCTTTTTGGCAGCGGGTTGGTGCGATATATTTTAATATTAAAATGATAAATAAGACAAATTTAAACGTGTTTTCTTTATTGGAGAGTGTTTGAGAAGTAAAACAAACATTAAAAAAGGGACAATAACATTATGACATTGTAAATGCTAGTTCTTTTGCCTCTGTGGAATATACTTCTCTAATCTAACCCTAACCCTAACCTTTTGCTCTTGTCTGGACTCAGAAGGCTAAGAATTATCTCTAACCCATAACGTATCAAACGACCTTAAGTTTAATGAATTTCCGTACTGAAGGTGAGTATGATGCCTATGTAAACATCAACATTCCTAAACCACGCTCGAGAATCTCTAATCCCTAACTTCGAATGTTCTATGCTTTAAAATCATCTCTCCTTCACTACAATCAATCTTGTGCTCCTGCATACTGTTCTCTAACAGAACAGATTTTCACGCCTTTCTTTTGAATATCTTAACTACTTCTAGCGAGAGGAGTTAAATCTTCTCATCCAAATACTGAGCGTCCTCCAGTATTAGGGATTTCAATGACCAAACACTGAATTTGGTAACTACACTAACTGAGAATGGTTGTCATGGACTGAAATCATTCAGCATTCTCAACGATCTGGAGCAAGGATGAATACTATGTGATGGAATATACTACACTAACTCATGAGACGATGCAGTTGCTCACAAAGCTCGCCTGACCAATAGTACCCAAAGGGTTTCAGCCGTCTCGAAAACGATCCTCTCGCCGCACACAATCGAGAGGATCCTGCATCACCAACAACTTCCGGATCGTCCAAATCAATTCTTGAACACACTTGACCTATGTTTTCACCACTAGTCCTTCTCTCTTATAATAAACTACTTTCGCTCCTATTGGTAAATCTGAACACAACCTTAGAGAGGAGTAGTACCTTTAACTTTAATACTTTTCTCTCCAACAGCTCCATACTGTACACACACGTTTTTTTCTGGCACTTTGTATCATGGGTGATATAGGGCGGTTGCCTTGCGTTCGCATTCTACCTTGAGCTAACTTATAATTGAATGGACTGCTTTGACTCTGAGAAGTTATTCGCTTCTGGCTTCTGCCAATTTAAGGTGGGAGCTGTAATCGTATTGATCGGGAAAGACAGGTTCATTCCGCGTATGCTTACTGAGCTAACCAATCTTATCTCTCCCGTCACTAATGGTCGCGACCAATCAGGTTCTGCTCCTCACGCTTGCTTGTGTCTCTAAGCCATTCAGTATCTATGGAGACAGACGCTTTATCCGGGGTGAAAAATTCGTCGTCCCCTAGTCACTGCTCGCTAATCCTTTTCATCCCGTCAGCTAGAACCCATCGACTCTTGCCAATGGATTATCTCTTCGACGAGGCAAAGCGGGCTTCATCAAATGAAAGTCGCTAACCTCCTTTAGTTCTCCTACTGACAATTATTTCTGGCTGGCCACTTGCAAAAACATCTCTAACAACTTATTGAAATTCATTCCTCTTTCCTCCTTCTTATTCGATCTGATGGCTCTGTTGCCTAACTCTCCAACTGAAAAAGTGCCAAGTACTCATCCCCGTTCAGAGTTCTCATGCAGCACCATGTTTTCCTTTTCTAACTCAACCCCTGAACGAATATCCTGTGGCATTCTCCTCACTCACCTTCTGCTCTCATGGTGTCCTATGCCTTTGCTGTGATGATCATTTGAGTCGGGTGCATTGGGCTTCCTTGAGATCTATGAGAGCCAGGACAAACCTGACGGTGGCCCGCGATGGCATCCCTCTCCCGTCGAGTTTGTCTGACCGCGTAGAGACGTCTGCCCTTACCGAGCTAGAGAACCGTCAGCCATCCCACATCGTTGTTCCACACCTATACTTAACTTACTGCTCATTGATACTACAAAAGTGACTCATGAACCTCTTTCCCTCAGTGTTTGGAAGCACGCACATGTCTTTGCCTATTCAAATGAAAAAGAAGTCCGTCTAGATCGGTTACTAACTATCGATAAACCAACTATTCAAGACTTGGTACACACAGCCTGCTCGTGTGCCAATGACATTCCTTTCCCGCATACACCTTTTCCTCTACGACACTCTCACCATCCTAAGGCATCAGCCTCATAGATGAGATGCTGCACTTATTCGCTTACTTCAGTCCGATCGGTGGGCCGCCCGGAGGTACGCCCCTACGCGACTTATCGGCGTTCAAATGGCTCTACTGTGACATGACCATTCTCACCGTGAATTTAACGATGTTTCATGGTTGTTCCGCAACTCATTATAGGAACTCAACGGAGGAGACTTGCGTCGGCTGTGCGCCCTCTACGCGCAACGTAATCCGAAGCGATGTAGTCTGACACGCGGGCCACACACCACCCTCATCGCGCACGGCGATCAACTGAGCCGCCTCCACAGCACATCCCCTCCTTTTGGAGTCATCTATCGTCTACCCTGTGTTCAATACTTACGTACACAGCATTATACATATATAAAGACCTACCCAATAAGTCCGACTTGGCCGTCTGATGACTGACGCTCATCTTCTTCTTTTCGTATCCCATCAGTCATAAGTAGCGGTCGTATCACTCGATCCTCCCCTGTCTTATCTCGCTCTTCATATCTTACTCATTTCCTCCACGCCTGCCACATCTAACTTTCCATAGTCCACTCATATTGCCGGATGACTCGACCCTTCCATTACTTCACACAAACTCTCTTCCTAGTCTCTATCATAACAGTGAAAGACACATTACTAGCAATCAATCAAGACATTGGCCTCTAGACAGTCCTACCAAGTCTCTGTCCTCGTATGCTACGCTGCATCTGAGACCCTGCATCCTTTCCGCCGTCACCCAATATGGGGTCGTTCCCCTTCAACCTTGTGAAAATTTCAAATTCTTATAAAACTCAAACTTCTACAAATCTCCCTGCTCTAAAACACGCTTCTAACTTTAAGTATCTCTTTCGACCGGGTGTTCTACTACGATCTCTCTCCTGTAATGAACAAATAAAGGCATCCCTTGGCCTTAAAGACATAGGAACAAAAATGGTCTTGGTAAACCTCACCATCACAGGAACGAGTTGCATAGGGCGCTCAAAAAGAAGACTCCGAGTTCTTGCATATAGACTAGCCGAGACTTTAATATTTCCTCTTCTCAGTTACTCCAAGCGATCATCTACAAGGGTCTTATCCGGTCCCGCTTGTGACTCGAAAAAGTAGCGTTTCTATATTGCGGGGGCTTCTGCTCTCTCCAATTCCGGCTTTTGGACAGCCCGCGTCAGAGTCAAAGCCAAAAGGCTTCTATAAACTGTTCTTTACTTTCGCAGATTAGCTTTGACCCTCTAATCTATTGCGGCGCAGAATGGTTGGCTGCTTTATCTCGATTTCTATATTGGTACCGCAGCGGCAGGTTGTTCGAGCGGACTTAACATCCCGCATGTCACTCACCACGCCTTTACGTGGACCACCGGCTGCGCACAGAGTTTTTGTGCCCTCCATTGATGTAGGGTGAAGACCCCAGGGCGGTTAGTTCTGTATAGACGAAGTAGACTTCCTTTCTTTTAGCACTGTTAGCACAATATATATCTGATGTGGCGAATTCTCGTTCACACCCTACAAATTGAAATGCTTTTCACTAAGCTTCGAAAAAATCCTCTTAAATCATAACAATCCCGTCACTTTTATAAAGGCAGCTGGACAGATATGTCATGATGAGTAATAACGTCCGTGACAGTAAGAAAAACAAAAAGCTGGATAGCTTTACGCTAGTCGTCAATAGAAAAACGAAAAAGAGGGACAAAACAAAGAAAACAAACGGCGGGGGAAAAAACAATGGGGAAATGAAATAAGATGGCGGGAAAGAACGGGAAGAGGCAACAGGAAAAGGGCACGATACAAGCAAGTGGGGTAAAACCAACACAGATGTGCGGAGGTGGTACCTGAACCGATAACTCGGGGGGGTTGTGTATTTGAAACCTGCCTGCTAAAAACTCCCACTCCCCCCCTGGACATTAGCCTAAGTGGTTGAGCATCTGCCACGTGAAAAACAGAAGGGTGCCACAGCACAGCCCCACGGTAACAACAAGACCCCAGAACCAATCCCCCCACAGGAAATACACACCCCACCAAACGAACAAGATGAGAAAAAAAAGCACATCTAATGAGTGAATGGTTGAAAAAAAGAGCTGGTAAAAAAAAAAAAAAAAAACGTTATGGCAGCCCTGGTATATCTCAAAAACTAGAGAAAAAGTCAATTGGAGAAGAAGAGTGTAAGTAATGGAATGGAGAAGAATACGAATAAATTCGCAAAAATGAATTAAATGAGAATTTCAGAGAAGAGGAGAAAATGAGAAAATGTTATTCTGTGTGTTGAAAGTTAATAGGAATATAGTTTAAGTAAGAAGGTATGTGGATGGTATATGTTGCATTTACTAAGTTAGAATTAAGTAATGAAGAAGGTCAATATTTTATGAGTTTAGGTACGGAGGTATTATCAGGTAAGAGTGGGAAGCTAAAAGTATGGGATGTAGTGGGGGTTAAGGAGCACAGGAGTTTGCAAAGCCCCCGGATCCTCAGACTTAGGGGTTAATACAGAAGAAAATAGGATATCCGTACCGCCCTCATAGTCAGCAGCCCGGAAAAAACGATATTAGTGGTTTGTTTCCAAAGATCCTTCACAAATCCCTAGTTGAAATTCAGTGGTGGTCTGTTTATTGATAAAACAAAAATTGTTAGAAGTTTAAAAAATAAAAAAAAGGAGAAATCAGAAAAATACCGCCGAAAACCACGGAAGATCCTCATTTGAAAAAGAAAACTTTCACGTTCAAATTCAAAGCCGGTGAAGTCACATGCCTCAAGAGTACATGGCTTATTCCCATGACCATCAAATTTCAAATCAACTTCCAAAATAAAATGATGAGGAGGAAAAAGGAATATAGATCGCGTGGAGGGGGAGAACCCTAATATTCTGGAATAAATGAGTATCTTCAACAAACTTCCAAACCAGCATGATACAACTTATATTGTCCGTTGAAATTTTAAAATCCCAAATAAGAAAAAGAATGATAATGATAAAGAAATAAAAGTGATGCTTCTGAAAGAGAGAGATGGAAAGAGAGAAAAAGATAGATTAAAGAAGAAAATAATGAAATCTTATGAAAAAAGAAAGAAAACACAATTCTCAAAAGATGATAGGAGTATGCAATAAAATTATCATGTGAATGGAGGGACATAAACTCTCTAGTAACGAGTGAGTCCGAGTGAAGATCGAAGAACACATTGAACAGTAGAGAGGTGGAATGCGGGGTTTATCGTAGGAGCAGCTCCGAGATGCCCAAAACATGTTACACGACAATTCTTCGTTGTATATTCCTCTGAATGTCGTGGGGGCAAATGTCAGAGGCCCCGTACAAACCTTAAACAGGAAGTTGCAAAGATTTCCATGAGAAACAAGGTCGAAGATTTTATTTCCCACGATGCGCTCGACACGCGCATTGATGGAGATCCCCCTTGAGTCGGGCAAAGGTCACAAAATAGAGTCAGAACGTTGCGAGAGTACTCGCTACACCAGACCAATAATAGCTTCCAGAAACCATGTATTACCAGGTAAGGCGATACATGACCGATTGAGCGCACCCTAACGATATAAAAGTCTGAGAGCGGTATAAAAGTATGACCGAACGCACAATGAAAAAGATGAGGACTTGTAGAAAGAAGAGGACCATTGCACCAAGCCTGCTCCATTAAAAGGAGGGTGCGCCTACGAATAGTAGGTAAGTGTTCAAAGATTGAGCACGCTTATCCATTGTAAATAGCGATGTTGATCAAGGAGTGAGTAGCATCCCGCAGCAAGAGATTGGGTTTACGTAAGAGGAACACCAACCCAAAAAGAGTGAGTAAGAAGACATAATAGGAGACAGATCACGTGAGGTAAAAAAGGAGCAAGGCATGCGCAACTAGGAAATACTAGAAGACGAAAAAAAAAAGCTCATTAGATAAACACTCGCACCGTCTCTCAAGTGAGCTGTGTATGGAACCCCAACCTATGATATGCTGACGCGGACATACTCACGGAAATACAGATGAAAAAGACAACCCCTAAAACCCCAAACCACCGCTTATAAATAAGACATATGGAAACTGAACATGGATACTAAATGAGATAAAAGAAAGGGAAACTGAAGGAACCCCTCATCAACAGCCCCCATCATTAGAGCTTCTCATAGAGATCTTAGAGGTATACTTCCTAGAAGTAGGCTCAGAAAAGAAATTCCTCCAAAAACGTCCACACATCAAAAATATATAAGAGGGAACAACCGTGGGGATGCGAAGCAGTTTGAGCTGACGATATTGGTGGTTTGATAAACATGTAAATATATAGTTGTGCGAAAGATTTGTCACAAGAGTTGAAAAGAATTAAAGAAATTGAGTTTTGAACCAGGCACTTTATGTATAACCAATTTTGCACAATCTTAACATCTACATCACGACAGTAACCTAAGTTAAAAGAATAATAATCGAATAATTAATAAATAATACGATAATTAATAAATAATAATACAATAATAGAATTAATATATCACCTGATCAAATAATACTCCACCCCGATAAAGCAAATGGCACGGTAATTCTCACCCCTCTCTCCCATATGTGAATAGAAACTTCCACATACATATTTTTTTATGTTCCGTGTCAGCTATCTATATAGCGGGGCAAATTACATAATGGAAAAAAAATCGCTTGAACAATTTGAACAATTACAAATAATTAACAAAGGAATAAAATCTAATCATAAGCGAGAAAAAAATATAAAGCAGGGACAAAAAATGAAAGAGGTATAAATCTCTCAGAAAGCAATTATAAAATTTTGCAAAGAAGGTGGAGAAACACTAAACACATAATGTATCAGATCCATCTGGTAAAAAGTTTGAATGGTATTAATATCAATTATATATAAAAATTGTTATTGAGAAATTTATGGTGTAACTCTTTATTTTAACATGGCTTTTTAAATAAACAAGTATTCATCACAATTCTTATAATTTTAGTAAGGTAATGAGGAGTCCATGAAATCAACAGCTTTAATATATATATAAAGTACAATATGGGTATCAACTTTATTTGACATTGGTGCAAGGTTCGTTATGTAATTAAGCTTTATGTAAACATTTAATTGATGAATATATTTATAAGGGGTAAATTTGATTATGATTTTCAAAGGAGAATATATTAATAATATATACTATATAAGTGAATGAGATAAATAAATAAGATTAAGTTAATATAAAGGTATATATAGTATGATGACGGAATGTTATAGGATAAAATAGTATTAGTAGAGAATAAGGTTTAGTTATATTATAAGAGAAAATTATATTATATATATATAAACATTAAGTAATATTATAAGTTAAAGTATCATGATTATTTTTAGCCATATTTCTTCACGGTTTGTAAAAGGTAAATGAGTGAGGTCTGCTGAACGCAGTAGCTGCTGTATATCTAACGATGGAATTGAAATCATAATTATTGATGTAATCTTCGATTTGGAAGCAGTTATTGTAAACGTTATTGGTGAAACGCTGATTTTATTTTTAGTTCTATATTTGTGCGGCGGGTTTGCGTAGAAGTTTTTTTTATACCCTTGCGTTTTTGTTTATTTGGTTACCAGCTATTTTACGTTCTTTACAGTATTTCGTTTTTTCAGTATATAAACTTTTGATGAATAGACTAATAAATTGTTTAAGTAGTAATCTGGATGTGCAATGTATCGATTACTGTATAGAGAGTTTTAAATGAAGATGTGGGAATACATGAATGTAATGAGTACAAGTGTGTGTAAGAAATAGTGTTGATATTATCGGTTGAAATAAATGGGGCGGTAACCAGTAAGTCAAGTACAAATTTAACGCTTGGCCACCTTGAAATGAATAAGGCATAGATTAAAAGGAAGATAGACCAAAAAATAAAGTGAAAACAACGATAATATAACCGACTCCATCAATCGAATGCTCTCAATAAAAGATATCAACCTAGGAAATAATAGTCATTGTAAACAAAGAACACCTCAAGCAAAATAAATATTGGACATTCCGCTTTATTATAAAAATGATGAATATCAATTATATAATTAATATATAAAACAAAAAGGTTATGCCAAGAAAAAATCCTCGATTCTGATTGGTTCACTGATTATTTTTTAACATGTTGATTTATTATTCTTCATATAAAATAAAATTTCATATGATATATTTTTTAATGTTTTTATTTAAGTATTTTATGGTGTTTTAATAGGTTAAATTAATGTTTTACTAATGCAGTATATATAAATAATTAATCCTTTTTTAATATTAATTAATATTAGAGAATACATTATTTACATCTAATATTATTAATTAAGTTTAATTTTATGCAAAATGCAATGTAAAGTTTCAATCACCTCTCTAATTTATCAGCGAAGAAATTTAAATATGACAAATTATAGAAGGAACACGGTCAGATTCTATAATATATATAATCGTAATAAAATTACAGGTAATAACTCACTATGACTAATTAACAGCTATAAAATAAGTGCGGGTGGAATATAAACTCAACTCGATATAATGGATAGTAAGCTGAGATACCCTACAGTCACTATCTCCATAGATAAAATATATGAACTCCATAACCTAAAAAAACCCTCCAAAAGCCAGCCGTGAGAAATATGCCTGACGCCCACTACTAAACACTCCCATGACCTTAAAGTATCACCGGTCCTAGATGAGCCTAATTGATAGTATAAATCATGTAAAATATTTATATAATATATATATATCAATACATATAATATATATATATACTATATAGATTATACATATATATATATATATGATGAATATACTATATATAGTAATATATATAATATATATATATAATATTATATAACTATTATAGTTATATTATATATACATATATATAGCTATAATATATTATGTGTAGTGTGTATGGTGTAGTATATTTGTGACTATATATAATATATATACTACGTATATACTATATATATATATAGTATCATATTTATATATAATATATAGATATAGTATATTATAATATTATATTATATATATATATATATATATGAGTAATATATATACTATATATATATATATATATATATATTATAAGTAGTGGTATATACTATATATAATAATACTATATATAATATCATATAAAGACATGGGAAACATATCCTATTGGGATATGTATAGTTATATTATATATGTATATACCATATAAACTAATATATATGTATATATATACTCACTTACTAAATAATAACTACTTGATATATATATACTAGTACCTATTATTATATATATATAATTATATACTTATAAAAATTCACCATTTTACTGGCATAAGCCCTCATTCTATCGATGCGCGAGAACTCTCTCTGGGAATTCTCTCTACCTAGGATCCGGCAATACCGGACTCGAAGACGAACCCTTCCAATTGCGATTCTGCGCTCTCAGTTACCGGCCTCTCGTAGCCCGGTAGCCGGCCTTACTTATTATAATAAATACTACTATAGTGTACTAGCATATATATATATATTATATCATACTATATTATATATATAATATATATTATATATATATATATATATATCATATAGTATATATATACTATGCAGGTGAGCGTATCCTGTGCTCTATGATTGGGGCCACCGGGGCCATTGCCCCCCCCCCGAAATTTCTTAGACACTATATGATAGTGGTTATGATGGTTTTGTGTGTGGGAAGCATTTAGTAGTGGTCGCTCGTTAATAATCATAGAATTGCAGAGGTTTAAGACTTACAAACTTATTATAACTTTCGTCGCTTGTTAGGAACAACATCTTCGTAAGTCCTTTCTGGCAGACAGTTCTTTTAGCAGGAAGAAAGAGAAAGTAGCTGTGTGTGTATGTGGTACCGTATATTGTGTGTGTTATGTATACTTATCAGCTATTATAAATAGTTATAATTGGGGGTGATATATATTATATATATATAGTATATATATATATATATGATATATATACTATATACATAATGATATATATGGGGTATATTAGAGAAAATGGAGAGGTTCCGGAAGAAGTATTAGAGTGTATGTCATGAGAGAGAGAAGAAGCACCGAGAGGAGAGGGATGAGAGAGAGAGAGAGAGATGATCGACGAGATAGAAGAATGAGAGAGACGAGATGAGAGAGGACTGTGTCTTAATTCTT
>JABUQX010081197.1:0-7500 GCA_015478945.1 Trachelipus rathkii | reverse complement strand
TAAATGTTGCGAATAAGATGGTCGTCTCCGGTTTCAGGTCCGACAAAATAAAAGTCCTATGGGAGTTATAAGAACTTTGAAAGGCTGTAACTTTTTTTCCCTCTATATACATTAATCTTTTTTTTAATTATTCTTCATTATTATTTTTTTTATCGTCATCCGGTGATCTTTATAAAAAATCAGCTTTGCAAGACGTTCTCCCCTACTTTGACTATATATATTTATATCATATATAATATATATATATATATATTAATATATACTATAATATCTATATATATTTATATATATATTATATATATATCAGATATTATATATTATAATTTATATATATATATTACTAATATTTATAGAAATTATTAGTATATATATATATATGATATATATATTATATAATATTATATACTATATATATATATCATATATATATAATAATATATATATTATATAGTATATATATATAATATATATATATATATATTATATATATATAAATTAAATAATATATATTATATCAATATAATATATATAATACTATAATATATATACTATATATATATCTTATATAATATATATATATAATATATATATATATATATATATATATATATATATCTATATATATATATATATCTATAGGCCACTTTACTCCTTTAAAAAAGATGTTAACATAAAAAGGACATGATATCGCAAAAAATCGCAGAACGCCTATTCGTGGAACCCTGCAGTGTTACGTGTTAGCCATACTCCAATATAAGGAGGGCAAGAGTTACCACAAGTTGTTTTTTTTATCATGCTAATTTTTTACTATATTTTTTTAATTTTTTTTATTTTTTTTAAAGCGGCTCGAGCCGCACGGTGGCGCGACAGAGGGGGGACGAAGTCCTCCCGTCGTCCCCCGCTGAGGCCGAGAGCCCCCTGACTCTTTCCATCTTTGAGATTTAATCTCCTGCGAACGTATTCCTTTAGTTTAAAAAAAAAAAAACTTATTGGCAACTTTGACGCTCTATTGGCTTGAAATGATAGAAATAAAAATCGATTATATCGTTCGTTCAATATATATCGGTTAACATCCTTTCTAAAGACAAGTCCTACTATATATCATCCATACATATATATATATATATATATATATAATATATATAATTATATTATATATATATATATATATATATATATATATATATATATATATATATATTCTATACAATAATATATTAAATATTATATTTATATATTTGATACGGTATATATTATATACATAAATATATAATATATATATATATATACTATACTATATATATATATATATATATATATATATATATATATATATATATATATATATATATAATATGTATATATATTTTATATTTTTTATAATATTATATTATATATATATATATACTATATATATATATATATATAGGTCCTATTCTGTTTTACGACTCCGTCAGTTTTAATTTTTTTTTGTTTTTTTTTTAATATATTGCTACTATATGATACCAACAATGAATTTTAGTGGTAACGGAAATGAATTCAAAAGTTCGAAAGTATTTTTTAAATTTAATTTTAAAAATCACATTTAGGGTAAAATTGTTTTAAAAATTGATATTATCTGCGAAAAGTACGAACTTTCAGAAAAAGAAATTTCAAAATTGGAATAAGCATTAAAAAAAGCTTATTAAAACAAAAAAAAAAAAAAAAAAAAAAAAAAAAAAAAACAACATTTTTTTTCATAAATTAAATATCTCAAAAAGTACGACACTTACAGAAAAACCAATTACATATTTGGAATCAGCGTATAAGGCTTATTATAAAAAATATAAAAAAAAAAATAAAAAAAAAAAAAAAAAAAAAAAAAAAAAAAAAAAAAAATTTTTAGGGGGCTCGAGCCGACGGGGGACAGAGGGGGGGACGTTTTCCATACCCCGTAGGGGAGGGGCGGAGGAGCCCCCGCGACACCCACAATACCAAACGAGCGGGAGTTTTCCGGCAGACCCTCCCGCGAGGGGGGAAATAGTCCTACCCTGTAGTTCCTCCGGAAGGCCGAGAGACCCCGACTCCTGCCATCTTTGCGGTTTACCCTTGGGTATTCTTTTAGTTAAAAATAAAAAAAAAAAAATAAATAAAACTACGGAGTTGTAAAAACGCTAAAAGGTCCTATTATTTTTTGAATTCATGGTTCCCGTTACCCACTTAAATTGATTAATTAGGATCCAATTACTAGGAAATATAATTAAAAAAAAAAAAAAAAAAAATCAAAACACACATAATTATAAAAAAAGGAAGAGGTCCTATAGTAATATATATATATATATTATATATATATATATTATATATATATATATTATATGAATAACAATTTTTTATACTATATCTTTTTTTATATATATTTAATATATTATCATATATATAATATATATAACTATATATATACTATACTATATATATACTATTATATATAAATATAATATATATATATTTATATATATATATATATATAATACATACTATACTTTTATATATAAACTATATATATATATATATACTATTTTGATTGAATTACAATTGTTAATGACTTACCTTTATTATGAAATAGTTAGCTCTGTTTGTTTTGTTTGCATGCTCCTAATTATACATTAAAAAATTAGATGGCCATTTTTATTTTTGTTAGAAAAAGGAAAAAAAAAATATTTTCTTGAACGATATCTTTGAAGGCTGAGGCAGTTATTGCCTTTTCAATTTTCACTCTGATGTCTCACTTTATAGCTTTCCAGATAAATCTTTTACTTGGAGTAATATTTAGTTCCAGCATTACAAATATTCACAAAAAAAAAAACTATAAAACTATGTATTTTGAATGTATTCACAACACATGCAGTAAAAAGGCAATCAATGGAACACAAAATTTATTAAATTAAAAAAAAAATTGCAATAAGTCTTGCTATCTTTCCTAGCCTACGTCACTTCTCCTAAGTCTAGCTAAGCTTATGTCCATTATTACGTAGCTTGTTTTAATTTAATATTTTAATTAAATTGGGTTAATTCTTTTTGAATCATTTGCAATTTTCCATACAAAACATAGTATTTTAATTAAATCTCAACTAGGTACAAAATAATATTCTGGCAGAGGGAAAATAATTATTAACTTGCATAATATCAAGTTGAATTGCTCTGGCACTACAAATATTTATAAGTATTATATATATACTATATATATATATAGACTATAACTACTATATATATATATATTATATATATTATATAACTATATCAATATATAAATACTATATATATATATACTATATATATATATATATAATTATACTATATATATAATATACATATATACAAGACCACGTATGAGCTTTCGTCAATCCTGACCTCTTCAGATACTACAATAACAGCTACCACGAAAATAATATCATTTATTTAACCTCAGGAGCACATTTTTACCCTGAAATTAAAAAAAATAATAAAAAAATAACGCCTTTTTTAAAAAATTAAAATTGTTAAAAAAATGTTGGAAAAATTAGTTTTTTGAGAATACGAAGAAGCGTAGAGTAGTCCGGAGGCGAGAGCGCCAAAAGTTGCCCAAATGTATTTTTCGTTTCTTTGTATAACTAAAGGATACCCGACGGGTGGTAAAATTTAAAGATGGACAGAGTCTGGTGTTTTCTCGGCGCCTACCGGGGGACCGACGGGTGACTTTCGTCACCCCCTCCTGTTCCCTCCGTCGGGCTCGAACCCCCTAAAAAGGATATAAAACGAAAAAGAAAAAACATTTTCTCCAAAGCGCTAAAAAAAAAATGTATATTGGCAATTTGCTTCTCGTGAACTAATGCGAGGATTTCAATGTCAATCACCAGCGTCACACTTGCCAGGCTAAGATTTATACTAATATTTAAGCTTATTATTTATATAAAATATTAGCACTAAAATCATTTTATTTTTACAAGTTTTGTCGCCATTAATTACTTGCTGAAATCAAAAATTGTTTATTAATTTTCCTTGTAGATGTTATAGCTTTCTAGTTACATGCCTGGCCACTCTCGCGAGATGCTGCGCCACTATTATATATATATATATATATACTATATTAATATATTATATATATTATACTATTATATATATATATATATATATATATATATAATATATATACTATATATATACTATATACTATATATATATAGTATACTATATATATCATTCCGGGAACTTTCGCTTTTACAAAGGATTCGTTAACCGATATATATTCGACACGAGCGATGTAATCGATTTTTTTTCGATTATTTCAAAGCAATAGAGCGTCAGAGTTGCCAATAAGGTTTGTTGATTTTCTTAAAAGTAAAGAATACCCAAGATTAAATCGCCAAGATTGGAAAGAGTCAGGATCTCTCGGCCTCAGCGGGGACGACGGGGCGGACTTCGTCCCCCCCTCTCTGTCCCACCGTCGGCTCAAGCCCCCTAAATAAAATACCAATTTAAAAAAAATGAAAACAAAAATTAACAATTATAAAAATTAACATTGATATAAAAAGCAACATGTGGCAACTTTTTCTCTTCTCCTATTGGAGTTCAACTTAAAACACGTCACAGTGTTATGCATTAGACGATTAGGTTCAGCGATCATTTCGATAATGCTCAACATTTTCTATGCTACACATCTTATTCAAAGGAAATGCCTATACCTCATAATATATATAATAATACTATATATATACTACATATACTATATATATCATATACCTATATATATATATCATATATACTATATATATATATACTCTACTACTATATAGCCGACCTTAAGTCAACACCTGTGCTCCTCAAAAAATTTAGTATGAAAGTTCGCGTAATAATCTTTTTATTTTAGGTAAAGAAAAATAAAAACTCATTTTGCATTATAAACAGCACATTTACTTATTTATATTTCTCAGCTCAAAGTGATTAATTTCTCAAATCTCATTTTTTATTCTAAGCTTCTTTAAGTTTAATTTCCCGATGTAAGATTCAGATTTTCCGCCTCTTGTTCACAATGAGCTGTTGATATAATTTACAGCTGCTTGAAAACACAATATAAAAAGACGAAATTGATGCACGTTAAACTTATCTACAACACAATTTAACCTACTAATTGCTTAATTCTAAGTTATCGTCGATAGTATATATATATATATATATATAATAATAACTACTATATACTATATATATAATATATATACCCTATATATAATATATATATATATATATATCATATATATACTATATATATATATATATATACTATATATAATATATATATATATATAAATATATATATTAATATTATATATATATATATATAAATAAATAAATATATAGATTGGTGAAGCTCTAAAATAAAGGAAATAGATGTATTTTTTATTTATTTATTTTTCTTTTTTTAAAAAAATTTTTTTTTATTATATTTTATGACACATTAAAAATAATTTTCCATTTTTTGACGATTTATTATTATCATGACGTCTCTAATATTGCTAAAGCTTTCTCATTTTCAAAAGCCTATGGTGGAGCACAAAAACAAAAAAAAAACAATTCTTTTTAGATTTTGTTAATATTATTTATATTATAGTTGAAAATTAAAATAAAGTTTCTCATTTTTTAGGTTTCATAAATACAGAATGTTAAAATCCAATTCACAGGTTTACCAACCTTTCCAATACTAAATTATTTTGAGGAGCACAGTTTACTTAAGGTCCAATTTATAATGCAATATATATTATACTAATATATACTATATATTATATTATTATATCATATACTATACTATACTTATGATATATATACTCAATATATACTATATAATATATATATAATATATAACATATATACTATATATACCTATCAAAGATATTAACCGTATAATATTTATGGTGCCTGTTCCTCTTCAATTGACTGAAAATTTATTTCCTTAAATAATGTTGGTGCTCTTGTATTTATTACGAATTATAAAAAATAAGAAAGAAAAGCGCACGCTTCACTGTCATTATTATTTTTTAAAATGCTTTTTTTCAGTTTTTTGTTAATGGTTATCGTCAGAAGTTGACTGTTGCTTATAATTTAATATTTTTGTTTTACTTTTTTATATTTTAATATTTATTTGTTTTTATTTTAGTTTTTTCAGTTACATGTCATATTATTCAAAAACGGTCTACGCGTTATTAAAAATGAAACTATCTTCGAAAAGTACGACACTTACAGAAAAATCAATTACATATTTGGAATCAGCGTATAAAGCTTATTGCAAAAATGTAAAAAACAAAAAAAAAAACATTTTTTTTCATAAATTAAATATCTCAAAAAGTACGACACTTACAGAAAAACCAATTACATATTTGGAATCAGCGTATAAAGCTTATTACAAATATGTAAAAAAAAAAAAATAAATAAAAAAATAATAAAACAAAATTAGGGGGCTCGAGCCGACGGGGGACAGAGGGGGGACGTTTTCCATACCCCGTAGGGGAGGGGCGGAGGAACCCCCGCGACACCCAAATACCAAAGAGCGGGGGTTCCGGAGACCCTCCCCCCGGAGGGGGGGAAATAGTCCTACCCTGTCGTTCCCCCGGAAGGCCGAGAGACCCCGACTCCTGCCATCTTTGCGGTTTACCCTTGGGTATTCCTTTAGTTAAAAAAAAAAAAAATTTAAAACTGACGGAGTCGTAAAACGTAACTGGTCCTATATATTTTTGAATTCATAGATCCATTACCAACTTAAATTGATTGTTAGGATCATATACTAAAAATATATTAAAAAAAACAAACAAAAAAAAATTCAAAACTGAGATTTAAGTAAAACAGAAAAGGTATATATATATATATATATATATATATATATATATATATATATATATATATATATAACTATATATATAGTATATTTATATATATTATATAATATATAATATATAATATATATATATATATATATATATATATATATATGGACAAAGTAATACCTTCTAATACCATAATCGAATAGAGTACATATTTGAAATATCGAAATATTTGAAATATCGATACATTTGAAATATTGAAAAGAAGCGAGGAAAATTATAAAATACGAAAGTCTAATTTTAAATCTAGTGAAGCAACTTATATATATATATATATATATATATATTATAATACTATATATATCATATATATATATATACAGCTATATATATATATATATTATATATAATATATACTAAATATTTATATACACTATACTATATATATATATATAGTATATATTATATATATATATATAATATATATTTGGTGACTCATTTTGTTTAAAACCCACACTATCAAACCTACAATAGCTACAGCGAAAAGGAATACATTTTTGGAATCCTTGTAAAATTTTAGTTAGGAAAATGTAAAAAAAAAAATAATAATAAATAAATAAAAATAAATATTGGCCTATTTTTTTTTAGGAGCAGGCGGAACATAGACTCTCCTCTG
>JABUQX010081196.1:0-25540 GCA_015478945.1 Trachelipus rathkii | reverse complement strand
ACCTTTATTACTCAAGTGGAGGAAAAATTATCGACCTATGATCTCCAAAATGACAATCAAAACTCATCCCTAGCCATCCATAGATCCCAACTTAACCACCTTATAAACATCAATTCGATGCAAACAATGACCTACATCCCTAACCAACAGAAGATTCATCGAGACATACTGTATAAATCACAACAATTTCAACACCTTAAAAGGAGAGCATTCACTGGATAGCATACAACAATTTCTTGAAATACCACTCCCCCACAATCAAAAAAATCGACCAACTTTTCATGAGTAAGCATCCACAACCTTCTAGTTAACCCCCCTCTTGTCCGCATCATTTAAAAGAAGAATTCATCTATTTTAACCTTTAAAGGTTTTTTATAAAAAACATTTTTGAAAAAATAAAAAAATATTAAATTTACTTTCCGAAAAAAATCAAACGGTTGGCAAGCAAAAAATACGAATTCCGCCCACATGCCACTTTCTTCTACAAATCAAAAATAGTTCCAGTATACTTTCTTCACTGACTTGGTGTAGACCTTTTAAGACGACCGAAAGAGGCCTTTGAAGGTGAAAGCTTTCGTCAGTATTCCTCACCTTTATTACTCAAGTGGAGGAAAAATTATCGATCGTGTTTTAATTTATAATTTTTTAATAAACAGTGTACTCTTGTGCAATAAATTAAAATTTTAAACCAAAAGATTTTAATTACAACCAAGGGTAAATAAATTCAATATATATATATATATATATATATATATATATATATATATATATATATATATATATATATATATATATATATATATATATATATATATATATATATATATATATATATATATATATATATAATTGCTAATTAGTTATTGTTGTTCTCCTCCTCCTCCCTCTGGCACAGCCACTTCAAATTCAAGAGGTGCATATTTCCTTTCACAAACACCAACTTATCAATGTTCTGATCAGTCAGGGATGACCTCTTAGGCCTGAGAACATTAGAGCCCAAACTGAACAATCTCTCCACATCCGCGGAGGGGATAGGGGTATTGTACTTGATAAAGAGGTCTAACCAGGTTTCTCTGTGCTGCTGGGGGAACAGGTCCACAGGCAGAGGGGTGGTCTTCTTCACCTTCAGCTTGTTCCACTCTCAAAGGCCTTCTTCAGGTCCTCCTCAAGGTGGTCGGGAGCCAGAGGCTGGTTGTCATTCACCTTCATGTAATGGAAGGGGTCATCTTCCTGCTCTTTAGCGGCACCGTCGTTGTCATATCCTGGAGCCACGTTTATCAGAACCTCACTGATAACCAGGGTTGGCAAAAAGCTGGCTTTTTGGTCAAAAAACCAAAAAGCCAGGGATTTTGGGCTATTTGACCCTTATTTCCTTATATAAAAAATTCCAGTAGTAAAAAATTTTAAGGCCTAACTACATATTCTTAATATATATATATATATATATATATATATATATATATTTATACATATATATATAAGAGATACATATATATATATATATATATATATATATACATATATATATATATATATATATATATATACATATATATATATATATATATATATAAATATGTTTTCCCTTAATAAAATTAATTTTTAATTATATATACATATATATATATATATATATATATATATATATATATATATATATATATATATATATATATATATATATATATATATATATATATATATATATACATAAAAAACGTGAAGTATATATAATTTAATACAGTAATATGCTCAGTTCACACCAGGGAATGTTTAGCAACAGAATGGATAGAGGTTAATATTTTGACAGGTAATATAAAGGAAAAGTGGAGTGTAAGCATTGCTTTGCATTAATAAGCGACCGAATTGGAAGAATAAAAGTACATTTGATAAAATGTAATATTAAGAAAAGAAAACAAGTAACAGAAGACCTTAGTGAAACACAAATGACACCAAGATCTAGTACTTCTTGGGCAGAGTCAGAGGTAAGAATTTTATCCACTTCTGGGGCCTCTGACAATATAAGTTTAGGTTCATCTCAGACTGAACAAGACGTTGATGAGATGCAGTTACATCCATCTCCTTCTACTTCTTCCACACCAATGAAACATCAGTCTTCTTATCAGTAAGAGAATATAAGTTCATATATATTAAAAACTACTTTGAATCAGAAAGAAAAATTTGATTTGGATATAGCTAAATTATTTTTTTTCTTCTAATATAACATTTAATGTGGTCGAAAATAATTATTTTGTTCAGCTCTTTAAAGATATGTGGCCAGGATATCACCCACCCAATCGTAAGCAATTAGGAAATCAACTGTTGGACAAAGTAAATGAAGAAGTAATGGAAGCTATGAAGCTGATGCTGATGCAACTGATATCTGGTTGAATCTCCTGCAGGAAGAAAAAATCTCAGACTACCATGAAATTATTCAAGCTAGATTTAAGAAGACTATAACTGCTTTCCATATTCTTCACATGTTACTACCCAAATATATATATATATATATATATATATATATATATATATATATATATATATATATATATATATATATATATATATATATATATATATATATATATATATATATATATATATATATATATCAGAGCTGGGCGCGTCTATAATTATTATGACGCCGGATCTAGTGCGCCTAGCGCCTATATTTTGTCACATCAATGCGCCTATGCACCTTTGCGCCTACGACTTTTCGCCGGCCGATGCCTGTTCGCTAAATTTATTTGCAAAGTAAACTTTAGTGCGATAATAAAAGCATGCTTTTATAAGGAAGAAAAACACATTTATTAATTTTTGTAATTAAAACACCGTAAACTAATATCTACACGTCCTCTTCCTCCTCCATGTCCTTGTGGTCCATGTTTTCCCCAGGAGGTCCAGCACGAGCGCTGCAGAAGTTAAAAATTTTCAGAGAGACATATTTGCCAATTTATTTGTAGTTAAAAAATACTGAAATATATATATATATATATATATATATATATATATATATATATATATATATATATATATATATATATATATATATATATAGGCCCTGTTATGTTTTAAGATCCGTCAGTTTTGATTTTTTTTTTGTTTTGTTTTTTAACATATTGCTAGTATATGATACTAACTGAATTTCAGTGGTGATGGACATGATTCAAAAGTTCGAAATATTTTAAATAATTATTTAAAAATCACATTTATATCAATAAAATTTTAAAAAATGAAATATCTCGAAAAGTACGACACTTACAGAAAAACCAATTGCATATTTGAAATCAGCGTATAAAGCTTATTATAAAAATGTAAAAAAAAAATAAATAAAAAAATAATATTTTTTCATAAATATCTCGAAAAGTACGACACTTACAGAAAAACCAATTACATATTTGGAATCAGCGTGTACAGCTTATTACAAAAATGTAAAAAATAAATAAATAAAAAAATTAGGGGGCTCGAGCCGACGGGGGACAGAGGGGGGACGTGTTCCATACCCCGTAGGGGAGGGGCGGAGGAACCCCCGCGACACCCAAATACCAAAGTGTGTAAACTTACTTACTAAATAAATTATTATATCTTAAAAATTTCAAAGGATCTTACAACCATTCCTTAAGTCCATTCTAATATCTTAAGGGCATTTATATCTATAAATATTATAAAGCGTCTTAAGCTTTTCCATAATTTATTAAAACATGCCTGATAACATCCTTCAAGAAATGGACCCAAATATTAGAAATAATTTAGAAAGTTTAGCGACTCCATGATTTCGGGTAATATTAACAAAGTCCAACTTTAATATCATAAAATGCTGCTTGAAGAACCTCATCATTCCTAAAACCTTAATACCTAATAGTGTTGATTTTAATGACTTTGATCCATTCCCTGATATCTTCAGACCAGACATCTTCTAATTAACAAAATTGAGCATATAAAACTGGAAATTAAAACTACTTTTAGTAAAACTTTTAAATTATTTAAAGAGTTTCAGTATGCTTGGTATAGTTACTATCCAAACTCACTAGATGTTTTCTCTGAACTTTTGAATTTTGCTCATATCAAAAAGGATAACATTGTCTCAAAGAAGAAATTCCACCTGGATAATAAATTTAATAATATTTTCTACAACAGCAAATGGGCAAAAAACTCTAACCAGGACAAAATTATCAATGAAATAGATTACAGCCTATCTTTAGATCAAAAAATCCTTCTAGGCTATGGCCTCTCATTTTCTTTAAATCAGGCTGACCCTATTAAAAGATTCCTCAACGATTTTGATATCTGGAAGGATAATAATGTGAATTTAGCCCTAAACTTTGACTTCCTCAAAGGACTGCTCACTTCAAATATTTTAAACTCTTCTACCTACCCTTAACAAATGCCCTCAAAAATTTCATACTGCACTTTCCTCTCTCCTAAATAACAACAACATAATCATTACCAGATCTAACAAAGGAAACAACATAGTAATTCTTAACAACATTGACTATATCACTAAATGTAATTCACTCCTTGAGGACACTAACACATACTCCACTCTTATAAAAAAAAAACTCTAAAAAACTCCCAAAACATCTTCAACCATAAACTTAAAAACATCCTCTCCGACCACCCCTCTTTACACAACGAACTAAAATCTACTCTCCCCCAAATTTCAAAATTCTATGGCATTCCAAAAACCCACAAACCGAATACACCTCTTAGACCTATCATCTCTAACATAGATTCTACTACATATATACTTCCCAAATGGATTGCAAACTCTCTAAAACCTCTACTTGGCCGCATCTCTAATTCACATATTATCAACACGGAAGACTTCATCTACAAAATAAAAAAACATCAACACTAATACCCACAAACTTCTTAGTTTTGATGTAACTTCTCTCTTTACTTCTGTCCCTGCCCCTTTCACCATTTTCTTACTCGAACGCTTCATTACTGATACCAATATTACTCTCTCTCACCCCTTCTCCCTTATTAAGCAACTTATTTTTCTCTCCCTTGAACACAACTTCTTTCATTTCAACAATACTTTGTATTCTGGACTAAGGATGGGCTCCCCTATTTCTCCCATTCTTGCTAACATTTTTATGGAGCTCATGGAACTATATCATATCCTTACCAACCCTCTCCTCTCTCACTTTCTTTGGCTTAGATACGTAGATGACGTTTTCACCTCCATCCCCCCATTAATACTAACGCTCTTGACATTCTTACTCTTTTAAACAGCATACACCCTAACATCAAATTTACTTTTGAAACCCCTATCAATAACACTCTTCCCTTTTTAGATACTCGTCATATGTTCCCCAAACAGCAACCTTCAATTCACCATATACAGGAAACCTACCTCTAACCATAACTACATACATTGGTATTCCTCCCACACCCTTCACATTAAAATTGACACTCCATCTTCCCTCTTTCTTAGAGCCTACAAAATCTGTTCACCTAACTCTTCTTTAACACAGAAATTGAATCTATTTTATACCATCTTCAAAAATCTTTCCTATCCTTCACATATCATTAACAAAATTTTGCAAAAGCAAATAAATACATATTACAACAACATAATTCCTATAATGAAAAATTTCAAAAACTTCTTCCCAATTGCCTAAAATTTTATAAACTCTGTTAAAAAAATCTTACCTAACACCATTAAAGTCACCTCTTCTAATACCCTCCCTTTAAAGTACATTCTCAAACCTCACACACATCATAATCTCTCTACTTCCCAATGTATCTACAAGATCCCTTGCCTAAACTGTAATAGTACTTACATTGGAGAAACCCATGACTTCACAGACATATCAACACAAAATATGACTACTTACAGACAACCCTAACTCTTCCCTCACCATACATAGAGCCTCCCACAATCAAACAATAGACATTACCCCCATGATACCCATCATTAACATAGAACACCTACACCTTAGAAAACTTACTGAATTTTTCTGTATAAACAACACAAAAAATTTTAACATACAAAAAAAAAACGATTTCTTAATTGATCCCATTTTAAACATCTTAAACTCGACACCATTTTTTAAGAAATTCATCGAAAATTCATATTTAATTATTTGGATTTTTAAATTTATAAATTTAGTTATTTATCTAAAACAATCTAAAAGAGGGCCTCATTTGGCTAAAAGCTAATGTGTTAAACTTACTTACTAAATAAATTATTATAATTTACTTACTAAATAAATTATTATAATATCTTAAAAATTTTCAAAGGATCTACAACATCCTTAAGCCATCTAATATCTTAAAGGCATATTATATATAATATATATTATATAATATATACTTTAAATAATATATTATATATATAAGATATATAATATTTATATATATATGATATATATATATATATATAATATATATAGGTGAAAGGTTACCATAAAGGAAGGAAAAAACTATAGACTTTTGTGGAAAGTTTATTTAAAAGAAAAAGTTTACTATATATATGTAGAACATGAAAAGCAGTGTATTTAAAAAAAAAAAATTTTTTTTTTTTTTAGTTTTTTATTATAATTAATTTTAGGACGCATGCTTTGTCGTACTTTTTAGATCGTGCAACATTTTTAATGGTTTGCGAGTTATATTTATTTTTTTTTTTAAACTAATGAACGTCTGATATACCTCACCGATGACAGGAGTCGGGGGTTCTCTCGGCCTTCCGGGGAAACGACAGGGTTGGATTTTTCCCCCCCCCTTCGGGGAGGGTCTCCGAAAACCCCGCTCTTTGGTATTTGGGTGTCGGCGGGGTTCCCCCGCCCCTCCACTACGGGGTATGGAAAACATCCCCCCCTCTGTTCCCCCGTCGGCTCGAGCCCCCTACTTTGGCCGTGTAAAATACTTTATATATATTACAGTTTTTTTACACCTGCCAAGTAGGGGCTCAGAGCCGACGGGAACAGAGGGATTGTTTTCCATACCCCGTTAGGGGAGGGGCGGGAGGAACCCCCGCGACACCCAAATACCAAAGAAGCGGGGTCCCAAATACCTCCCCGGAGGGGGGGGGAAATAGTCCTACCCTGTCGTTCCCCGGAAGGCCGAAGAGACCCCGACGCCTGCCATCGTGCGGTATACCCTTTGGGGTACCCATTAGTTTAAAAAAAAAATAATAAATAAATATAAACTCGCCAACCATTAAAACATGTTTCACGACTCTAGAAAAGTTACCACGACAAAGCATGCGTCTTTGGAAGTAATTATATATATAAAAAAAAAAAAATAAAAAATACATTGCTTTTCATTTTCTACATATATATTTTAGTAAACTTTTCTTCTAAATAAACTTTTCTCTAAAGTCTATAGTTTTTCCTTCCTTTATGGTAAACTTCTGCCATATATTATAATATATATATTATATATATATAATATATATATATATATTATATATATAATATATATATATATATATATATATAATATATATATATATATATATATATTATTATATATATATATATAGGGTGATTCAAAATTTATGGTAAAAATTTTTGGTAGCTGTGATAAGAAATGCAAAAATTAAGGTAAGTTCCTATAAAAGGTATGACGTAATGTTCTTAAGTTTTCCGTCTGGCTGTCGTATGTGTTGTTTACTAAATATTTTGTATCTACGAAACCAAGTAGGTTACAAAACCCTATATTTGGGATGAGTACTGTTTGTGTGTGTAGTGCTAATCGGAAGAAATAAAAAGTTTCCAAATTTACTATAAATTTCAAAAATTGACGGGCCGTTAAAAGTATTTGAGCCGACATTCCATGAAAGCGGAAGACTTAGGATTAAAATGTTAAGGAACCAAAAAAACACCTATTGTTGTACGCAGAATCAAATGGGTATAACATTTAATAAAAATATTATGGAACAAAGATAAGAAGAATGTAAATTTTAGTAACTGGAAACATCTCATTTAAATAATAACAAATCTTCCAAACAGCTACTCCTTCCATTAACATTTCAGCATTGGTGACCAAAACAACCAACTACTGTATAACAATAAATTCCACTGTCTGTTGTGTGTTACGCATTACAATGTAACTCATGGACTGTGTGTGTCTCTTACGGTTTCTTTCGTTATTGAAATATGGATCGTAATTACCACGTTATTCATTCATACTTTGAACTATGCTGACATGCATCTAATGTATGGGATGGCACGCTGGAATAATAGTTCTCCAGTAAGACGTTTGTACCAAGAGAAATATCCCAACCGAATTTGTCCGAGTGCAAGGTTTTTTGTCACTATTCATCAAACGCCTGTCTGAAAACAGGATAATTTGCAGTTCCAAAGAGCACACTAAGCAGGCAGAACACCGATCATACTTAGGACTGTTGGATTTAGAAAATTAGTTCTAATGAAATTCTGAGCATTCTTTTAAAAGAGCACGCGAGAATTGTCACTACGTTTTATTTCGAAACAATCAGCATTGGAGGTTACTACACGAGAACAGTTACACCCGTACCACGTCCATCAGGGCATGCTCTATTGCCACGTGACTATTGCTCCTCGTGATGTTATTTGTCAATGGTTTTTTGAGCAAATGATATTGACCCAAACTTTTTTAACGAAGGTTTTATTTACGACGAGGCTCACTTTACAAGAAAAGCCACTATCGTTAACGTTCATAACGAACACATTTGGGCAGACGAGAATCCTCATTCCATTAAACAGAATCGTTCACAACATTAGTTTTCAGTAAACATTTGTGCATATAAATTTTAATGATCATGACTTATTATTAATAACCTCCCAGGCTTAATGGCATTATCTACTTAAACTTTTTGAAACATGAAGCTCCGTACCTTGTGTTTAATTGATGTACCTCTTCAGTTGGCCAAAACATGTGGTTTTATGCATGATGGGCTCTTGCACACTTTAGCTGCTGCAGTTTCGTAAACACCTTGAATGGAGACCTTTCCAGTCAATGGATAGTCGTGTGGCCCATTCCGTGGCCAGCAAAGAGGATCACCAGACCTAAATCCTTTGGATTATTATTACCTTTGGGACATTTAAAGACCTTAGTATACTCTTCAACAATCGACACCTTTGAAGACTACGATTAAGGATTATGAACGGAATTGAAACGATTAAACAGACTCCTGGAATATTTTAACGGGTCCGGACAATCGATGAGAAGGACGCCTTTACATGGTCATGGGAACAACGGAGGTCATTCTCAACATCATTATAGTGTTTTGATATCATTTGTAGGGGCTTTAGAAACAGTATGTTTATGTTGTACAAAATTAAACCTATCATACAATAATAATGTTTATTTACACCTTCTATTCCGAATGAGTTATTTCGTTCCTCAAATACTTTTAACGTCCGCCATTTTAAATTTAGAGGTTTGTAACCTACTTGGGTTCGTAGCTCACAAGATATTTTAGTAAAAAAGCAAAAACACATACGGAAAACTTAAGCACATTACTCATACCTTTATAGGAACTTTTACCTTTATTTTTGCATTTCTTATCAGTTACCAAAAATTTTTACCGTAATTTTGAATCACCCTGTATATATAAAGTGAGCGAAAAGAAAATGTTTGTCGAAGGTCTAAAGAAGACGCTATTTAAGAAATGTTGCGCACAGCATATTACTACGGAATTGTCTTTATTATCTAATTTCCTTTTAAATGTTTTTAATTTCATTAGACGAATGTAGATTAAGTTTTAAGAATTAGGTCTTAAAAAATGTCACTTCATAGATTTAGGATGTCTCTGACATTATTTATTTTGTCTAGACCTGAATTTAACCATTATGTTTTGTCACATAGGGAATTTACAGTTTTTCTTTAACCATAATCCTAATTCTAGTTCAAATGAATAATGGTAATTCATCCAAATCATGATTACATTAATCTAACTTACAATTAATCAAAGTTGATTCAAAGTCAGTCAATCTCAATGTGCTTTAAAGTGCTTGCTGGTTTGCCTGCTAAATCTTTATTTAGATATGATGATTTTATGTCAGTGTGAAGGGGACTAACCTTGCAAATCAGAACTTATAAAACGAAAGTATTAATTATTTTATTTATATTTATAAAATGTACTTATTAAATACCTTTGCTTCAAAATTAAAATAAGGCATCAATTACAGTTTTTAGGTTTAATAACTGAAATTAAAATTTCTTAACTTTTGTTTGGTAATAGATATAGACTTGAAACTTTAAATGTTAGCTTGAAATATGTATTGAGAATATTATATATAAATTTTAAAGCTATATTTACTCTATCTATAATCTATAACAACTCCTAGGAAGGGCTTTCGCCCTGTCAGTTGGTCCAGCATCTTCTTCTTCTGGCCCGAAACTCTTGACAATAGAGCACTCTAGAAAAACATTTCTCGGCGTAATGGTTTCCGACGCCTGTCCTCGAGTTAAACACTCTCAGGTAGGGTTTTCGCCCTTTCAGTAGAACAAGAATCTTCCTCCATTAGGCCTCAAAACTCGTTCTCCCAGAGATCTCCGGAGGATCTTTTTTCTAGGCGCAAAAGATTCCAACGCTGGTCCAGGAGTGATACAAGCAAAAGGAAAGGACCGGGTTGCTAGCCCTGTCGCCCTATAACCATGCGAAGAAAATCTTCATATGTCCTGACCGTTGCGAAACAACCAATCTTCTTCGAGCGCAAATCATTTATTTACTATAATAAAAAAGTTGCTGTCTTAAAAATCTATATGAATTTCATAAAAATTAATTTTCTACCACTTTCATATTTGAGAAGTTCTCTTAAGAAATGTACTTACTTCACGTATATTTAGTCTAAATGAAAATTGCTGGTTTATATCTCCTCTAAACAATATTCATGAATAAACAAATGTGTAACAGCAGCAGATTTCTTTTTATTTCCAGATGGATGTCAAAAGGTTGAAATTTTGCGCAATAAATGATGTGGGTGTTGCTAATTTGATAAATGATTAGGGTTAGCAATGAGTTCCTTATAGGGAGCTTTATCAAGAGCTGACTTATCCGGCTTATCATCTGTTTCTGCTTATGTTGTTTTCATTACTAATAAAACATGGGCTCTTAATTCAAATCTCTGATGATGATGAAGATGTGATTAAAGACCAAGAAGCCTCTAATTTTGTGGTCTCGAGAAGTGTTAAATTCTTGACCTTATTAATTTAGTACCAAAACCTGGGTGGATAATTGGAAGGGTAGACCTATACAGCCTAGATTTCCTTAGTGCCGTTAAACTCCCGTTAACTTCGTTTCAAAAATTTTGTACAGGAAGGACTCTTACAGAGACAGTTGTTTAAAGGAGGTACAACAAACCACAAACTTTACTACATTTTGGCCTGTGTAAAACATCATTCAGATCTCTCGAGAAAATCTCTCTCTCTCTCTCTCTCTCTCTCTCTCTATATATATATAATATATATATATATATATATATATATTAATATATATATATTATAATATTATATATATATATATATATATAATATATATTAGTATAGATTCTTATATATATATTATATATATATATATATATATATATATATATATATGAAACGTAATATTGTGTGCTATATTCATGATTTTAATACTGCTTTTTAATAAGCTTATCGGTTTCCAAGACATCAAAAGTTTTCGAAGACAATCGATAATGAAATCTTGAAGGTATTCACTAGATTTTGACTTATTAAACGTAATTTCTGGAACTTTAGTCGGGCAAATCGGGGGCATTGCGTCGCATCTTTGCTACCTATCCTCGATATCAATTCTACTTTGACACGGATGACGCCTTGGTGACTGCCGAAAAAGTAGGGGCCGTGATCTCCGAGGGAATGGGCAGAATCATTCCACCTCCTACTAAATCTTTCTCTCTTCAAAATCCGTGGTTCGATGGCACAGCATATGTTCTCGTGCCCTTCACGACAGAGACAATGCATATAAGAAATGGAAAAACTCTCCTCATATCACTCTTGCTAATTTTCGTTCAGCTCGGAGTCGCTGCAGGGATAGTATTCGTCAGGTTAAGCGTGCTTTCACCAAAAGGAAGTGCGCTGACCGCCTAGGATCTGATAAAAATTTTGGTCCCTTGCCAAAAACCTTTCTAATAACTTCTGTGAATCTGCCTTTCCTCCTGTTATTCGTTCTGTTAAATCGTTGTTATTGGATCTGTAGCTAATACTCCTTCCGAAAAGGCTAATCTCTCCAGCGTCCTTTTTTCATCTAATTCCACACTGGGCGACTTTGGCAACCCTCCTCCCACTCCTTGTATCAGGTGACCCATAACTCCTCCTGTGATTACACATGATCGGGTGCATGAGATCCTGAGATCTATGAACGTCAGGAAGGCTAGTGGCACGGACGGCATTGCTCCCGTGTTTTGAGGGAGTGTGCTTCCGAGCTGGCGCCTGTCCTCATTCGGCTTTAGTCTCTATGCTTTAATTCTAACAATTTCCCTCAATGCTGGAAGCCTACATATGTCCACCCGATACCGAAGAAAGGTAGCCGCTCTGATCCTTTCAACTATCGACCTATAGCTCTCACTTGTATTCTGTCTAATATCTATGAAACTCTTCTCAACTCTCATTTCCTGGATCATATGGAATCTCATTCCCTGATTTCAGATCACCAGTATGGTTTTCGACGTTCGAGGTCAACTGGTGACATTCTTTCCTATCTCACTAATCTATGGTCTTCTGTCCTTAGGGACTATGGGGAGTCGTGCGTGGTGGCGCTTGATATATCGAAGGCCTCTGAACAGGTATGGCATATGTCACAACTCTCTACGCTCCCTTCCTTTGGGTTCCTTCCTTCTCTTTGTTCACTTATGTCTAGTTTTTTCTCACATCGCTCCGTAGCGGCACTTGTTCATGGAACGACCTCTTCTTCCTTTCCTGTTAATTGTGGTGTTCCGCAAGGTTCTGCTCTATCTCTATCTTTATTCTTACTTTTCATTAACGATCTTCTCAGCTGCACATCTAACTCTGCTCATTCTTACGCAGACGATTCAACTCTCCATTCTTCCACTCATTTCAAATCTGCCCCCTCTTTTGCTTCTGGAATTGCTTCTCGGCTTCAGCTTTCCAATTCTCTTCCTGCCGATTTGGACGGAATTTCCAGGTGGGGTCACCGCAACCTTGAGTTTCACAACTTTTTCACATCTCCCTCTCAAAAACACCTCCTAACTATCCTATTTTCTTCGACGGCTCTCCTCTTACCTGTGGACAAAATAAACATTCTTGGTCTGAACATAAACAATAAGCTATCTTGGTAACCTCACATCACAACGGTTGCTAAGGTGGCTTCTAAAAAACTGGGGGTTCTGTTCAGGTTGCGGGAATTTTTTTTCTTCAAAACAGTTGCAGCTATTATATTACGGTCTTATCCGCCCTTGTATAGAGTACTGTCCCCATATTTGGGGGGGGGGCTTCAGTTCCGCCATTCTATTGGATAGAGTCGAGGGCCCTGTTATGTTTTACGACTCCGTCAGTTTTGATTTTTTTGTTTTGTTTTTTTTTTCAACATATTGCTAGTATATGCTACTAATAATGAATTTAAGTGGTGACGGACATGATTCAAAAGTTTGAAATATATTAAATAATTTTTTGAAAATCACATTTATATATATAAAAAAAAATCAAAAATGAAATATCTCGAAAAGTACGATACTTACAGAAAAACCAATTACATATTTGGAATCAGCATATAAAGCTTATTACAAAAATGTAAAACAAAAAAATTAAAAAAATATTAGGGGGCTCGAGCCGACGGGGAACGTTTTCCATACCCCGTAGGGGAGGGGCGGAGGAACCCCCGCGACACCCAAATACCAAAGAGCGGGGGTTCCGGAGACCCTCCCCGGAGGGTGGAAATAGTCCTACCCTGTCGTTCCCCGGAAGGCCGAGAGACCCCGACTCCTGCCATCTTTCGGTTTTGACCCTTGGGTATTCCTTAGTTAAAAATAAATAAAACTGACGGAGTCGTAAAACGTAACAGGTCCTATATATTTTTGAATCATGTCCGTCACCACTTAAATTGATTGTTAGGATCATATACTAAATATATTTAAAAAAAAAAAACAAAAAAAAATATCAAAACTGACGGAGTCGTAAAACATACAAGGTCCGAGTCGAGACTAAGGCTGTAAGATTAATAAACTGTCCCTTACTTTCAAACTCCCTTGACCCTCTATCTCTGCGACATGACGTTGGTGCTCTATCTCTTTACTATATGTACTACAACGGCTGGTGTTCGAGTGAGTTAACCTCTCACATTCCGCCACTTCGTTGCAAAAGTGTTGCTAAGCTTTCACATGAATTTTGTGTGAATATTGGGAACTCCAGGCTTGTTCGTTGTGGTGATTCCTCCTTTCTGGCCGGGAACTTTTTTTTTAATTTTTTTTTTTAGAAAAATACCACCGATCACGGGCCGAGCCCTAATCTAGGAGGGGTTGTACTCAATTAACGTCTGAGAAGGCGCAACCAAGCCAAAGGGGAGAAATAGCTCATTATACCGCCTGACCAGTTGTTGTGTGTGCCAAATCAAAACCTCACTTTCAATATGGAAATACTAAAATTGATATTATTCCAGACGTTCCGCATTTATTAAAAAGCACTAGAAATGCAATTATGTTTCCACAAATGAGGGAATTGTTCAGTGGAAACAAAAAATGCATATAATATAGCATTGGAGCGCAATTTTCCCTATACACCGAAAATAAAAGATGCTCATATAAATTTATCACCCTTTGGTGGTAAAATGAAAGTAAAATCGGCTGCTCAGGTATTTAGTCACTCTGTAAGTATTGCCTATTAAAGATGAGACAGGAAGGAATGATAGATGAAGATAGTATTGCTACAGCACAGTTCTGTTCAAATATAAATAACTTGTTTAACGTCTTAAACTCGTCCCCTTCACAGAAGGATAGAACGCCTTACTATAAAGAACTGCGTGTTGGAAGCCAGGGATGGTCATTTCTTTCAGAAATGAAAGCATGGGTAGAATGTTGGAAAACTTTTAGGGATTTCGAAGGACAATATGGTTACATCTCGATTTAGATTTGTAAGTGGATGGATTCAAGCCATTAACGGTGTAAAATTGATATTACAAGAGTTGATGCCTTTCAATTTTCAATACATCTACAAACGCAGGCTATGTCAAGATCCTTTAGAAAATTGCTTTGGGGACATTAGAGGATCTGAAGGTTAGAGTGACCACTCAACATTCTCCCAGTTTGAATCCCTATTTAAAAGAGCGGCAGTAAATTCTCTCGTTAAAATTAGCCCATTGAAAAACTGTGAAGATGATGATTCAAATAATTTATTGTCACCAGACCTGATTACTATTAATGGCTGTAATGTAAACAACAATAATGAGAGTTGCAACGTTCCACTTTTTGGCAAGTGTGACATTTATTTTCCATCTACATGTTTAGGTGATGTAAATGAGTTAAATGGTATGAGATATGTTTGTGGATCATAGGCTAAAAAAATATTAATGTATCATATTTTAAACCGTGTGCAATGATTTTTTGTAAAGAATTTAAAAAGTTCTTTATTAATCAATACTTGACTTTTATTGTAAATAAAATTGAAAATGAAATCTCGTACAACTTTTGTTCTTCAGAAATTAAAATTAAATTCTTAAAATTAAAATGAATTAAAATATATATATATATTACTATATATAAGATATTAGGTTCGCAGAGATATATTTTATATATATTAGTATATATATATTATATATATATATAGTGAATTAAGATATATTATAATATAATAGAGGTATATTATAGTTGATATAGTATTTATATTATGATATAAGATTAGGTTCGCAGGAGGAAGGTGGCAGGTTTTCCGACTCCCTTTTTTCTTATATAATCGTGGTGCGGAGTAGAAATGGAAAACCATGGGAGTTACCCCATTGCGAGATGTGAGTGCTCCTAGTAGCTAGTTAAAGTTCGTTTAAGAAAAAGGCAGCCTGGCACCGGCTATATATATTATATATATAAAGCAAGGTTGTCAACAGAGAAAATAATTGACCGTCGCTGGGATAGAAGTAACGATATCCTTAAATCAGAGAGCAAATAGTAATGCACTTAGAACACTACCCTGCGGAACGCCTTCATCCAGAGTAAAGTGGCGTGACAGAATAGAAGAGCACCGAACCTGGATGGATCTATTTGACAGAAGGCATTCTAATGAAATAAAACTATCTCGGTAACTGTGAGAATGGAATTTAGGAGGGAAAATAAAAAAAAAGTTAAAAATAACATAAAAATATGAAAAAAAAAAAAAAAAAAGAAAAAGAAAAAAAAACAAAAAAAAAGTAAAAAAAAAGAAAAAAATTTACAAAGAAAAAAACAAAAAAACCAGAAAAAAAAAAAATAAAAAACAAATAAAAACTAGAAACCAAAAAAAAAAAAAAAAAAAAAAAAAAAAAAAAAAAAAAAAAAAAAAAAAAAAAAATTAAGGAGAACCCTAGTTCGCCACGTGTCATAAGCTTTTTCAAGGTCAAAGAAGACACCAAGAACCATCCCACGTTTAGAAGGCTTCCCGGATGTCATGGTCTAGTTTTAACAAGGGATCCGCGGTCGAACGGTTTTTGCGGAAACCAAACCGGAAGTATGAAAAAGCCTGGAGACTCTCCAGAACAAGGAGAAAGTGGTCTGAAACCATTTTCTCCATTAATTTACAGGAATAACAAGTCGGCGAAATTGGTCTTTAGTTGTCCGCCAACTTTGGATCTTTCCCAGGTTTGGGGATATGAATTACAAAAGCTGTAGTCCAAATAGATAGAAAAGAAGATTCGATCCAGATTCTGTTATACTGATCCACAAATTTTGCTGATGCCGATGGATGGATATGACGGAGTATGATGTACGAAATCATGTCTGGGCCAAGAGCACAGTCTTTACTATTCGCCAGTGCTGTTTGATACTCTGCAAATGTAAAAGAAGATTAAAGGTATGATTTTCATCTTTCGCTGTTGAAAAGTCTGGCAGTGCAGTGTTAGTTCTTAATTTTTGAAAGGCTTCAGAATACCGGAAAGAACTCGAGTGGCTTGCAAAACTATAACGTAATGCATCTGCGACAGCAGCGAGGGCATAGATCGTGTCGGATATATCAGGCCATAACGGAGGACTGTGGGTGAGGAGTTGTTGGAGCTACGATACATTTTCTGTTTAACTTTCCACACTAAAGGAAGGGGAGTTGTGGAGTTAACAGTCGAAATGTAAGTTCGAACAAATTGTTTACCTGTTTGACGATTAATTCGCCGAGATCTCGCCGCAGCTGCTTTAAAAATAAATCATGTTTGGGTAAAGGATACGAGGTCCGTATTTGTATTGCCCATTAGCAAGTTTATTCCTATCTTCTAACGGTTGGCTTGTGCGCACTCTTGGGAGCACCAAGAGGTTGCCAACAGGCTGCCTGCGGAAGATTGCGGAATGCAAGCTTCTGCTGTCGAGATGACAACTTGTTGGAAGAAGTGAAAGGCATCATCAACAGTCGGAAACCGGTTATTGAAAGAGAAAGTGGTATACTGTGGCTGTAAAAGTGACCACTGGCCGCTCGGATCAATAACGCCAGCTGGATTGTTTTAACATTGGGCTAGGTACAAGCTCATTTAAATCTATTGGGTAATGATCACTGCCGTATAAATAATCAAAGCGGGACTAGGTAAAGCGAGCCATAAGGGAATGAGAGCAAAAGGAAATATCAATACAGGAAGAAGTGTGTGTATCTAAGCGTTCATATGTAGGGAGTACTGTGTTAATACATCCCAGGGAAAAGAGGGTTAAAAGATCTACAAGGATCTTAGACTTAGGCGAGGTGACAGAGAAGGGGTGGCGGAGGTTGAGGTATCCTAGTATAACAACCGGAGTAGGGAACTGCTTAGAAAGGTCAGCTAGGTCGACCTTAGTAAATTCACTACTCGGAGCCAAGTAGATCGAACAGATAGTAAGGTTGGTGGATAAGTGAATTCCTGATGCCACTGCATGAAGTTTTTAGTTCGAAAAGGGACTGAATAGGGGACGTATTTATGAATGAGTATTTCTGCACCTTCCCTGTCATTGTCACCCTTTCTATAGAGCTTAGCGTAGATTTATATTCCGACAGTTGAAAGAAGTCGCGTTGATATAGTCGAAGTTCTTGCAAACATATGCACTTTGGTGTACATATGTTTATTAGTTGAACAAGTTCTTCAAAAGTAGAGTGGGAGCATCGACAATTACATTGAAGGAAAGTGGCCATACTGAGTTGTTATAAATATTATGATGATGGTTTTTTTGAGACAATTGTCTCTATGTGGCTAGGGGTAGTGTTGGAGGTGGATTCAGATGAAGAGGAAAGACTGTGACGTGGGTCTTGAGGAGGAGGGGCGGCAAATCCAGGTGGTAAAGCATAGCCATACAACAGACTTGGGTTGTACGACCGCTTTTGGGAAAGTTTTCAGTGGTATTTGGTGAAGGGGCTTCGCCATGAATGCGAGATAAATTGAGTTCAACCAAGTCCATATTATTGCGTGGATTTGGTTGGTCGTTGGAAGAGCAACCAAAATGCTCATGTTTAGGAATGGGAGCGGTATCGGTATCTACCAAGCAAGCAGATTCAGAAATGTGTGGGGGGATGTGGAGTTGTTTCCATGGAAATGTGGGAAGGAAGGTGTCACGAGAAAGGTGTCATGTTTTTGAAATGGTGTTGGGGTTGCGATATTTTGTTCCAATATAGGATTCAGTGGGTTGACAAGGTCTAATACTGGAGATTTTGCCAGTAATTCATCATGTGGGAGATTTTGGGAGATTGAACAATTTGATTTAAGAATGAAGACCTCTGGGTCCTATTTCATGCCTCCAACAGATCCAGAACGCTTAGAGCGTTTGCGGCGTTAACGTTGGAAAGTTTACCATTTGTCTCTCTCGGAAGCGCAGGAAGCATTAGAAAGAGTGGTTCATCATATCAAGCTCTATTTGGGAGCCGTTATCCATTTCATCCGCTAAGGTATAGAATCCTTTGGGGAGAGCGGAGATAGTAAATTCGAAAGAAATTACAGGAAGATTCAGAAGAGCTGGAGTAATCTTGCAAACTATTAGAGGGTTGTTCGATAGCTGTGATTGTTTGGGTACACTCTACTGAAGTTATTGCTTTTGTCACTGGAATAGACTTATGGCGAGGTCTCTTCTGAGTTGCATTTTTTGCGTCTGGGGTTAATATGTTTTTGTTTAGAAATTCGGATGTTTGGTATTTTAACGAATAATCTTTAGCTTGTTGATTATTCTTTTCTTTTTCATCTTTTTCAGGAATTTGAGTAATAGTGGGAGGAGTATTAAAGGACAAGGAGAGTATCCTCTTGCGTGAGTTTGGAGAACCTATTGGGTAGGTATGGGATAGTGTCTTGGCAAGAAATGTTTTCCAAGGTATTTGATAGGTTTTTGATCGTTTTTAAACGGTTTTTGATCGGTACTCGATTGGTTTTGAGCGGTGTTTGATGGCTTTTTGGACGGGAGATTGTATCAAGAGATTGTACTATTTGAGAAGTCGGTAGTGTGGGCAATACAGGCAGACAGGTTAGAGTAAGTTTCGTTGAGATTTAGGAGAGTTCTGCTAGGATGGGGTTGTGTCGGTTGATTAACACGCGGAGGCATGGGGGCAGCTGTAATTGTAGCGTAAGAATGCCTGTCTTGTAGAATATTTTTCATTGAGCTGGCGTATATCATCTCTCATGCTCAATTTATGTTTGGTACATAACTTTTAATTCTGTTCAAGCAGATAAGACGGGCATTTGAAGGAAGAAGCACTGTTTCTATAGTTTTTGTTTGGTGTATTTTCACAGGGAGTGTAAAATAATTTTCCGCAGACTGGGCACATGTCATCCGGTTCCCTACAGTATTTCTGGGGATAAGAGTAACAATTTAAAGCAAACATCAACCTTCTTTGGGTAAATGTACGAACATTTTAACTTGTAAACTTTATTTTTCACCTTTGTAGGTGGAGGAGGATATTAAGGTCAGCAATAGAGGCAGAGACCTTGGCCTTGAATGAGGGGGCCGACTAGAGCGGAAATCTACAAATGGTTGTAACGGAAATCTTTTCTGCTGGAGATTTCTCATAATGACAGCAGTATCTTCGTCTTTCTGTTCAAAAGAGTAAATAGTGCTTTTAGAGGTGTATCTTATTTCATCAGGAGTAGAAATGAAAAATGTTTGCGAGAGACGTTAAGGATAACAAAATAGAACTTGATTCTGGCTAGCAGCTTGAACGAGAAGTATACAATTTCTCATTAATGTGAGTGGAGGGTCTTCAACTCCTAAAGCTTCTTCAAGTGCATCGCTAAGAAAAATGGTTCTTGCCTTAGTAAGAGCTTTGGAGGTAGTGGATCGCAGTATGCAATATTTCGGGAATGATGTATCCGCTGACATTCCTATAGGGGGTGCAGTGTATGGCGTAAAGGAATGAGAACGACAATGATGGGGGCACCTTTACGAAACTGCCCTAACCGTTTGAGCACCTGGGGTGTTAGAGGCATATCAGTCGACGAATCGCTGGAATTATGCAAAGGACCCTCAGGTGTAGGAAGAGGCAGAAAAGCAAAGGTACCATCTGGTCTAGAAACAATAGGGACCGAGATGGAGTTTGGCTGGGAACCAAACGGATGGTAATTGATTGTAATGTTATTCTCACCTTTCTTTAATAACGTTTTTTCTTTACTTAACTCTTCCATAAAAATATTAAACCACAAATTTCGTCTCCATAAATGAACAATTATAATAATAAAACAATTGAAATATAAAAGTAAATAAAAAGGATGGGCTGGAAAGACACATATTTCATAAGGAAGGGTAATCCTTCTCCCAACAACAGGTTACAGGCCAGACACACACACAATCTCCCTGACCCCACCCCGTACTGTAGGCTGTGGATGTGGCCTCGGGAGATCCTTCCGGAACTCTACGCCGGGTTATCCCCCGTGTACCACACGGCACCTTATATCGGTTCCTTACCTTAACGTCCCGAGATTCCCCACAACTGTGCAAGAAGAGCCTTTCTCCTGCGCTCGGTTAGCTCAAGAGGTTCGTGGTCCTCTTTTACATTTTGGCGCCCTGTCAGAGGTGATGCCTATAAATGGTCGGTTTTCTCCTGTGCCCATCATCGTCACGGGTTAGGAGTGTGGGGTGAACTGAACCTGATTATGCGGAGAGGCCCGGATGCGCCCAAGGGCTGTTGACGGGAAGAAAAGGGAGGGCCAACCTTAATGTACAGAGTTTTTAAAGGTGGGAATTCAAAAAAAAAAAAAAAAAAAAAAAAGTAAGAAACTGTGATAAAGGTGGATTGAAAAAAACGGAAAATTTATGAATAATATGAGGGGAAAGAAAGTTAAGGTTGAAAGATATATGCATGTGACAAATGCTAATGCACGAATGCACAACAATTGCACATGCACTCGTTGGGGGATGGAGGGAACATTTACGAAAAAGACCGCTTCTGCATTGGTTCTCTTCGCTATGCCATGCATAACCACTATGAAAGAATCAATACATTTTTTATTGCAATATATATACTATATACATATAAATATTAGTTTTATTTGTTACTCAATTAAATTTGTCAACAATTTCCGTATATATTTTATATATATTATATATTATATATTACCTTATATATATTTTAATATCTATATGATATTTCGTGTTTTCTGGACTGTTGAATTTTTCAATGAAATATTTGCAGAATTATATAAACTTTTTCCACTGAATGCCAAAAATATAATTATTTTTCCGAGATTACGTAGAAGTATTAACTAACAATTAAAGTAATGACAAAATACAGATTAGTTAAACATTTATATTTGGCAAAGTACAACATTTACAGAAAACCAAATTACATATTGGAATCAGCGTATAAGCTTATTACAGTGGCGTAATATAATTATATATAATAATATAAATATTATATATATATTAATATATATATATATTATAATTATATATATTATTATATAATTATATATATATATATATATATAATATTATAATATTATTAGGGGGCTCAAGCCGACGGGGGACACCTATAAGGCCGAGAGACCCCGACTCCTGCCATCTTTGCGTTTTACCCAAGCCCTTGGTTGGGGGATTCATTTAGTTAAAAAACACAAGCTATAACCTAAAATCTACAACTGCTGGTTACGAAATGCCTAGAATTCTTTTCACAAGTGTTGCCCGAGCTTATCAGTTAACTGAAAAAAAATATATTTTTAATACTGTAGAGCAGGGTTTGGGTGATTTTTTTTGTTGATTTTTTTTTTTGATTTTGGAAAAAATCAATTTTTTCAATTGTTTGACTTTTGGATTTTTGAGTATTCGTGACGCACATTCGAAAAATAATTTATAAACAAACTTTTCTCAAGTTCGATATAGTTATTATTATTAAGTGATTTATTGAATTTATCATTCTATATAAATCAAAATGAAAAGCAGTGAAAATGATTTTTTCAGATCGTTGACGTCACGCCGAAAGTTGAAAATTGTAACAAACTTTTTTAAAAGTTCGTGTAGTATTATTTTTGAAGTGTATTTATCAAGCTTGTGAAATTCAAATCTTTAAAATAAGGCCTAAATTTCTATGACACAATGAATCAGCAACACTAAAGAGTGTTTATTTGTTATAAATATTATATTGAAATATAATGTTACATTCAGGAAATAATTAGAAACTTTTTGAAAACATGTATCTCTTTGTTTTGACAGTAGTGTAGGAATTTGGACACAAGGGAATGGCAGCGGAAAATTTAAATCATATTGATTTTATCAATCTGGGATTCTTTCAATCTTGATTTTTGCTCGCCATATAATCAGATTTATTTGCTATTTTTTTGCTTTTTTATATATATTTTTAAGTTATTTGGATATTTAAGTGATTTTAACTTCATAGAATATAAAAAATTAGATATATATAATATCATTAGTAAGGCTACTCTGTTTCAAATTTTCTACACAATATAAAATGTCTAACAAAGATCATGTTTCCTAAGACATGTTTTCTTTTATTTCTGATGTAAATATATTATCATTATTACAAATAACACTCTTCAGTGTTGCTATTTCATTGTGTCACAGACTATAAGCCCTATTTTAAGATTTTGAACTCAGAAATAGGGCCTAGGGTAAAAAATAATACCTAATCAAACTTAAAAAAAAAAAAGTTTTTTTACAAATTATATTTCGCGTGACGTCACGAATCTCAAAAAATCCAAAAAATCAAAAATTGATTTTTTTCTCAAAAAATCCAAAAAATCCCCAACCCTGATTTGGACCGAGTAGCCTTGCTACTAATATTTATTTATTTTAAGTTTATGGTTCTATTGAACGTCTCATCTTTAAATATACAAAAAAGAAAAAATATATATAAAAAAGCAAAAAATCAAAAAAATCAAAAAATCATGAATTTTTTGAACAAAAAATCAAGTGAAAAAATCAGTTGATTTATATCAATTGATTTTTTTCCGTGCCATCCTTGCTGTAGAGTAGTCAATTCGAACGTTACCTAGAAACGATTTTTTTTTAATTGCACGTATCTTCTATTACCTTTCTATGAATACAGTATATACATGTAACTTCCGTCCTTTTTCATATTAATTTACCATTTAACGTTACATTTTAAACATATTTGTTCACTTACAATTAAATTAAAGTGTTGCAAAAAACCAGGGATGGCAATTTTGGTGATTTTTTTGATTTTTTTAAAAAAAATCAATTTGTGATTTTTTTGATTTTTTTGATATTTTTGATGTTTTGGATTCGTAACGTTACGCGAAATATAAATTTTGCAAGTTACTAAAATATATATCGCGTGACGTTACGAATCTGAAAAAGTAGAAAAAAGTAGAAAAAAATCAAAAAAATCACAAATTGATTTTTATAAAAAAAATCAAAAAAATCACCAAAATTGCCATCCCTGCAAAAAACCAACTAATTCACTCTTATTATCGCAAACGGTAAACAAATAGTCCAGTAGCATGTTTCCAAATTTACGACTTTCGATTGTGTTTCTCCCTCAATAACTTCGTTACCAGGAAAAAAAATTATGTTATTGTACAGTAAATTATAATTTATTTATTTTTTTTTAATCATACATTCTTTTCATTCAAACCACATTATATTTTATAATTTTTATACGCTGAAAACAAATATATGTTATTAGTTTTCATGTAAGTTTCCTAGTTTTCGAGATATATCTTAATTGTGCCCTTAATCTTTAGTTTCCTCGGATAAAGTTATGAAAATTGCATAATAAAAGCTGTTTCCTGGACCGTTATTATTTTACCCAATGTCGTACAAGAAAAGAGTAAAATAAATTTGTATTAAAAAAAACAACGAATTTTAAGAAATGAGCTTCACCAAATACCCCAAAAATATAAAAAAACATAGTAAAAAAAAAACGTGAAAATAATCTGGTTTACATAAAAGCGGCTTGATGAAAATATGATAAGTTTAAGTTTTCTCGAAGTGTGCATATATGTCGCATGTGAATTTCATACTTTTATTGGAAGTAATTTCTCAATACAATTTAAAATGGATTTTCCAAAATATCTTTAGTGAAGAAGATGCCATAAAGTTTTTCCAAAATTATAATATCATACCAAAAATTAAAAAATGCAAAAGGCATCATGAAATGGTTATAAAGTGTAAAGATGAAAGAAAAATTTGGAGATGCCAAAAACAAGGTTGTAATGAAACTGTGCCAATTAGAGAACATACATGGCTTGATAACTCGAAGTTAGAGTTAAGTAAAATAATTTCTTTTATATACACATGGAGTCATGATGAAAGGAACTTACATCTATTAAATTCTGCGAAGAAAAATTAATTAATTTCCAAAAAAATAATAATAAAGATTTTAACAATTATTACGAGAGGTAAGACTAATAATTGAGATAAGTTGAACCAACCTAAATTTAAAGCAAAAACCTGAACTCACCTAACCAGCCAAACGCTAACCTAAACCAAACTACATAAACTTCCTCTTTATATATATATAATATTATATATATATATATATATATATATATATATATATATATATATATATATATATATATATATATATATATATATATATATATATATATATATAAACTTGTCCTTTAAAAGGAAGTTAACCGATATATATCGAACGAACGAATATATCGATTTTTTTTTTCAATGGCAATAGAGGCGTCAGAGTTTACCAAAACAATTTCGGGGTCTCTTGGCCTCAGCGGGGGACGACGGGGAGGACTTCGTCCCCCCTCTGTCCCACCGTTGGCTCAAGCCCCTTAAAAAAAAAGAAAAAAATTCAAATTAAAAATTAAAATGCAGCTTTTGGCAACTCCTGCGCTCTTTCTATTGGAGTTTTAGCTAACAGGTGACACTGCTGGGTTTACGCGTAGCGTTTTCGGCGATTTTCGATATCAGTGTCTTTTTATGTAACTACCTTTTAAAGTAGTGCCTATATATATAATAAGTATATATATATATATATATATATATATATATATATAATTATTATAATATATATATATATA
>JABUQX010081195.1:55000-68809 GCA_015478945.1 Trachelipus rathkii | reverse complement strand
TAATAATTTATATAATATATTTATATTATATTTATACCATATATCATATATATATATATATAATTACTATTATATTATATATTGTATATTATATATATATAAATATGATATATATTAATTATATTATATATAAATTATAATATCAGTATTTATATTATTAATTATATATATATATATATTATATGATATATATAATTATTATATTATTATAATATATAATATATATTATAATATAATATATATTAATTAATTATTGAACCTTTCCAAGTTAGAAATGGTAATTATAAACCAATGTAGTTCTAAGGTAATTTTCAATCTGGAGGTTAGTTCTGTCACATAGAGAATTAGCCATTGTGGATTAGATATTGAGGACCTCTTAAATTGCCCAGGAAGCCGGCATATTTCAAAGGTGGTCCAAAAGGATTGGATTCCGGATTCTTCACTGAAAATTTGAAAGCGAGACCAACTTTTTCTTTAATAAACTTTAATATTTCTAAGTGGCCACCACGTGCTGCGTAATGATAACATGATGCTCCAATGTAATCACAAACGTATGGATTAAATAAACCCTTGTTCCAAAGACATTCAAGATAATCGGTATCGTTAAGCCAGCAAGCGAGAAGAATAGTTGCACTTTTATCATCACGGGGCAGTAGGTAAACCAAAGGTGACTGTAAATACTTCAGTTCTTCTTCACTTCTTTTGATGAAAAATTTTGTGTAGTCGCCACGTTTAGGAGTGTTAAAAAGTGCTTTCCTATTTTGTGTCAAAAGCGCTTCTTTAAAGGAAGAATTTAAAGCTGAGTTATCTGGAAGATTACTTTTTGTTAACTTATTTTTGTTTCCAAAGGAGACATTACTCTTTACATAAATATTTGATTCATTTTTCGGATATCTTATAAGGTATGGATAAGTGAGGAAATCAAAGTCTTCAACTGATTCATATTCGTTTTCTGTATTTGAATCCAAAGGAAGAGATTGAGAATGAACAAGATTATCTCTCCCCACTTTCCCAACTTCAACATTTTCATCAGTTGATGTTTTATTTTCTGAGTATAAGTGAAAAGTTTCTTTGCTCCTAACACTATAATCGGTTGAAAAATCGACAGATGCGAGGTCATCGGGAATTACTTCATCAGGTACATAGCTATTAACACTAAAAGTTATAGGTTTACATTCCGAGATTCCACTCGCTTCAGCTTCACTCGTTTCTTGCAATCCATCAAGTTCACTCTCTGATTCATCACAACATATACTTTCATACTCATGACTGTCATCAATAGCTTCTGAATCTTCCGAAAGCTCAAAATGTGAACAGCAGCAGCACTCTTCACACACATTCGATGATTTTGACCTGGCAAGTCTTATGCTATTTGTCATTAAAATCCAAGTCGCTATATTGCTCCTCCAATGAACGTTTTTCTTCATTAACTTACCGTCACCCTTAAACTTTCGATTACATTTCGTACTACTACTACAAGGAGTTATGGATCTCAACTTGGAACTTGTGAACGAAGGTATATTGGAAGTGTTTGATTTTGAGTGGGTTGACGAGGGTCGAAAATATTTTTTACATCTGCTATCCTTTAACTTTTCGGGAATAATCTTAAAAATGTTTGAAAATGAGATCATTGTTTTAAGTAACAAATAATAAAGCACTTTTGTTATTTCCTAATAATTACTTTTTTAACAGATTATTACTTTTTAATGATATATAATTAATAATAATAATAATATAATAATATAATATAATATAATATATATATAAGATATAATATAATATATAATCTATAAATTGTAAATATAATAATAAATAATAGATATAATAATAATATATATAATAATATAATATAATAATAATAAATAAATAATAAGGCGGGAGAGGAAGTGGGTGGAGGAGGGACGAAGCTTAGGGGATGAGGTTGAACTAGAGGAGGGATGGGGCTAAGTGTAGAATGTAGTAGATTTATAATATATTATTTATATTTATATTATATATATTATATATATATATATTGTATGTACTATATATATTTATATATTATTTATATAGATTATTAATAATGATTATAATTATATATATTAAATTGATATTAAAATAAAAATTAATATAAATTTATATAAATATATATTTTTATTAAATATAAATAATTATATTTTTTAAGTTACATTAGAATTAAATAACATATTAATTAGGTTGAAGGCTTTGTACACCGAATATGCGGAAGGAATCTCTGTCGCGACTAACTTATTTGGATTCCACTTAAGAACTGTATGGAATCTCTCTCTCTCTCTTGACACCCCTGCTTACGGGGATACTCCTTGCCTGCTTCTCTCTCATCTCTCTCTCTCCTTTCTCTCTCTCCTCTCTCTCTCTCTCTCTCTCTCTCTCTCTTTCTCTTCTCTCTCTCTTTCTCTTTTCTCACCTCTTCTCTCTTCTCATATGTCCCTCCTTTTCATTCTTCTTGCTTCATAGTGTAATATGTTCCCCTTTCACGTCAAAACCCTTGTTCTCTGTTATTATTATTTTTTTATTATTTATTATTTTATTATTTTTTTTATTATATTATATTATTTTATATTATTATTTATTATGATTTATATTATTATAATATGAGATTTATTTTATTTTATATAGTTATATTATTCTATTATATTATATTTATTATTTATTATATTATTAATATTATTTTTATTAATTATATTTTAATATTATTTTTTTATTTTATTATTACTGAGCTTAACCCTTATTTTTAATAATTTTTTTTTAAAAAGTAGTTTTGTATTTTTATTAAGTTTATATGTATATTTTATATATATATTTATTTAATATATATTATAGATTAAATTTATATATATATAAATTTATATAATATATAATTTGAGAAGAGAGGGGAAGGGAGAGAGAAAGAGAAGGAGGAGAGGAGGAAAGATGAGAGAGAAGAGGGGGAGAGGAGGGAGAGAGGGGAGAGAGAGATTTAATAGTTAGTTAGTTGGTTAGTTGTTAGTCCCGGCCTCTATCCCTAATTTTGCTGCAACTCCACAGAAACTCTTGAGTTTAATATAAATAATAATTTAATATACAGCACCTCTATTGTTCTTTATTACGGCACAGCTGCTGATTTATGCGCTATTTTTCTTTGGTGGATAGGGAGAGATATGAGGGTTAAGTTGTTATAGTGTTTATTAAACGTGGACCTTCCTCATACTATCATGCAAAGTTTATTGATTCTGCAGTCCCCGGTTTATCTCTTTATGTTATTATCTCTTACGGCCGACTGACTTACCTATTCCTTATTGCAATAAAGCCCATAGAATGAGGTTATAAAAACCTAAAAGTTTAGAGAGTTAAACGAAATAGCATATGTTAATTGTTCATTGTCTTTTTTCAAATAATAAGGCAGGAATTCTCATCATTGTTGAGAGCTTGGCTTCTATGTACTGCAATAGATTATAAATGGAATTCATACAATTCACTATTAATATATAATATATATTTATTATAGTTGTTTGGACAAGGCTAATATATTATATATAGGTAATAAGTAATATAATATGAATATTACCGTTCGTTCACACTTAGGTTGTTAATCAGTATTCTACATTTATATTATTTAGAATGAGACAAATATATTTCACTTCCGTATATCGATAGGTCCAGATATATTAGACTCATTAGCTTCTAGTCGTTATATATTAAAATAACCCTATACCCTTATTTTCTATACAGAGCCGCGTGCGCGAGATAGAAAGTTTGTGTGTGAGCGGGTTGCCGGTAGGGCAGGTTTGTGTGTCTGGGGGGAGTGTTTTTGTTTTTTTTGTGGGGGGGGTGTGCGTATCGTATTGATTGGCGTGTTTGGGGGTCTAGTATTTATTATTATACGGACTGCCCTTAGCTAAATAACTACTTATTGAGGCGCTACCCCCCTCCAACCTATTCCAAACAAACCCCTCATAATCATAACTACTAGTGTAGTCGATTCAACCTAATTATTTAGGAAATATTTATTAATATAATCAAACACAAATTTTAACACACACAAATTATTAATAAATTCATTATTTAGTGTATAGTTAATCTTAAAATTGTCCTAGATATAGAAGAATAACAACATATACAGCATCTTTTTTTTTTTTTTTTAGAAAACTACTATGTAAATTGCTTGACATTTAATAAAGAGCCTAAACAGCTAATGACAATTTACTTTTTTTTTCCTATCCTTGAGCTTAGCGAAATGTGGAAACCAATTCATTTAGATCGTGTTTTGCTAACTCCGTTCGATATATGAATAGTTTCCATCATAACCAATCTCTCTTGTGTCATACATGACCTGAGGTAAGTTTAAATTAGCCTAAGCTTTGAGAAGCTCCTCTCTCCTGAGGCTGCTGATACCGGTAACGTTAGTAGAATCCGCAGAGCGATATGCAAATTAGGTAAACTCTTTTCCAAGTCAGATTGTAAAATGAAGTTAAAGACGTCCTTTGGAGTTGACTACTTAGTGATTCGTCTAGAAATGGATTGAAGCTCGCCACACAACTCCTTCGCAGCAATATCCTTCGGCTTGTTATGAGTTAACGCTTTTTCCAGATTCTTACATTGTTCAAAGACGAACTTGAAAAACCCGAATCTGAAATTGATCTCTTGCATCTGATGAATCGCTCATAACTGTAGCTGAATTTCTCTTTATTGCATCTATACTGTTCTTCTTTTGAACTCATAAGAATAACTGCCTTGTTATATTTGATATTGCTTGGTTGTTACTTGTTCAAAGAGCTTGGTAAATATCAACTCTTCTGCAGTTCCTATAGCTACTCTACGTACATTCTTAAAATTCTTCATCGCTCTTGATTTTTCAAGGTAATTTCTTTTTTTTGACAAAGCTGACAATCACAAATTACTGTAAGAAATTCCTTTGTCTGTAGTATCTTGCTGGTTAAATTAAACTTCATACAAAAATGTTGTGTATCATCACTACAAAGAATGCCAACAAACGATAAAATTTCTAAATTTGTTGGCAAATCTCCAGCTTCAACTCGTTGAAACATTTGCCCAAATGTCAGTTGTATTTCAACAATATCCATTGAGAAGCGTCATGGCACTTCACTTAACTCATATCGAAGAGAACAAATGCATTCAGACTCTGCCCTCGCCATCTTTATCGCCTGAGAGGTTGAGCATTAGTGATGCAAGTGATGTAGGATGTTTAACTTCCCAACGTTGAGTTATGCAGACGAAGATAAAAAGGGAAACGTACATGTTTAACTAAGCATGTAGACACAAGACAAATAAGATTATCGTTTGATCCATCGAAAAGTTTAGTTTGAATTCCACATCTATCTCAGTGTCTATCAATCGTTTCTAGCTACCTTGGTGTCCAGATATTATATTCATCTTCTCTTAATTATAGCGCAAAATAGTTCTTTAACTAGTGGTGTGATTTTGCATGGGTGTTTTTTGTTTGTTTTTCAATCTGATTCGACGTTCTTTCCATTTTTGAAAGCTTTGTCAGTGTTCACGCTTTTTCATAAGCAGAAGATAGCGGTATAACATTTGTTCCAATCTATTTAATTCATGTGATACATCATCATATAGTTTCAATTATCATAACGCGTCGTTACTAAATGGTGCGTCAGAAGTTAGCGAATCTCTGTTGGAGGAATGAGAATGGCAACAGGCCAAAGAACAAAACCAGCTGGCTTATTTTGGGTAGATTACGAGAAGAAGAGCGCATTGACTCGATGAGATTTCGAGCCTAATTTTACCAGTTAATCGTCTTTCCTAATAGTGAACTATTGATATACTTGCTACGACTTGTCATCCAGAGAATAACTTGATATGTCTGTCTTCCTGGGACCATGCTAGACTGATCTATGACGAACAATACATTCAGAGAGAAGCATTTCTTCCACCTGATCAATTGCCATCAAGTAATGTTGATGGAGGTAGATTATCTTTAGATTTACCCCCTGCATCTGAAATATCAAATCCAGCAGTTGTAACAGAAAATGCTGTAAATTTAGACAACAAACCAGCTATTATTCAGGAAAGCCAGTCCTATAGTAAAATTCCTGAAGTTGTGAATATTCAAAAATTATTTTCTTTTTTTGTTACATAGTGATAATCCAATTTTGCATTTATAAAACTCAATCTGTAGCTTTTGAAATGAAATTAGGGAGAAACATGATCTCTGGAGCATAAACTGCAAAGGGTTTTGTTGCCAGATTGCGGAAGAAGCTAGTTCCGCGGACAGGGTTAAAACCTTTCCTGGCTGCCCATTGAATTCCGTAATATCACCCTAGTGTATATCTGGCGCATATACATGATTGAGGATAATTATTAAAGTTAATGTTTAGTAAGTTTATAATATATATAGTTATATATATATATATATATATATATATATAGTATATTATCATGGCGTACCTGATAGGAATATAAACTTTGCGTAGCATGAGTTTACTATCATATTATATGTGATATATAGTTATAGAATATATATGTATATCGTATATATATATATCTATATATTATATATTTATAATGAGTGAGCTATTCCATTTATACCTCTATGAGTAAGCTGGGTATATAATGTAGGTAGATGTTATGTATGAGTGAGTATATATGTAATATCATAAATATTATATTATATCATAGCTAAACGAATAAAGCATCGGAATTAAATGCGATTGTAATAATAATATACGATTTACCTATTTAATTGAGTGATAGAAAAGCTTGTTTTACATTTATTATTACGCAAATTGACTTTAATTTTTAATCCATTCCCAATTGAGTACATTTCTTAGCCTATCATTTTTTTAAATAGAGCTCTCGTTTATAATTAATTTTAAAGCGTTTTTTTCTTTAATATAAAAACAAGCCTTTGGCTTGCCTCCTTAACGGAGCAGTAACATGTTCCCTGAGCACGTGAACTATCGCATCTCTCTATATCTCACTTCCGCATCGCCCGAGGAAACGCGAAGTCCGAAGAAAAGTAAACTCATGATGACAAAATGTAGTGAAAACCCTTTACGTTTTTCGTGCTTATTTTAATAGGATATAGATAAAAAAGCAAGAAGTAAAAAAAAATTTATTTAATAACAACTGTTTCACGTAAAGTGATTAATTATGTAAATCAATGGCCGCGTACCCGTAATGGTCGAATATGGTATGTGTTATGCTTCAAGATAATAATTTGTTTGCTCCAGATCATTCAACAAATCGGATACAGGAATTTTGGAACCGTTTTTTTGCATTGTTTAAAGAAATTGTACATTATGATAAATCTACACTTACTCCAATTTGCATTATTTCTCCACTAATAAGTTTATATGTTAAAATATAATGCTACAATTAACCACTCTAAAATAAAGTCTATATAAAATTGATATTCAATATCAGAACAATCAGACTCATCCGATGCAAAAATGTCAAAGAACCCATGCCACCAAGCCCCACATGAGTTCGTCATATTACGGTGTTATATATCTATATACGACATAATTTCAAAGTATATATTATCAGTATCTATCTTGATCGAGTTAAGTTACCTAAGTATTTGCTTAGGAGTGCAGGTAGCTATGCCCGCTCCATTATATAGTTCTGACGATTAGGGAATGACGTCATTCGTACCGCGATTGGCTATACAGAATGTTTACTATTAAACATCTAGAGAGTAGGAGCGAGAATTTCTAAATTAAGTCATATATTATTATAGGCATTATTATAAGTGGGATTTTTCTTTTAATTTTTGTTGTGCAAAATACTCGGAAAATAGCTTCTTTTTTAACTTTTATATAAAAAATTTTAATAATTTAGTATACTTTACAATTAATTCAATTATTTAAAACCTAAAAAAATATTGGTAGGAGCTAACCTACCCGGCCCTACCCTATATATACTGCCACTTCGAATTATAGTATAAATATATATAAAGTAATATAGAATAGTTATATATATAGGTATATTATATATTTATTTTATATAGTATATATATATATAGATATACTATATTTTATTATATATATATATATGGATATATATATATAATATATATATAGTGGTGAGTAAATGATAGTTGAGAGTTAATAGAGACATTCTTATAACGTCATGGGGTAGAATGGGTTATATATCTGGTAGAAACAGGCTGATCTGATGCATATTCTCTCCAGCACTCTCCACAGCCTCTCATACACACACAGCACACACCACACACACACACAGCGACAACACACACATCGCACAGCGCTATCTACCGCAAACGCCAGTATTATTATTAATAGTGATTTTTATTGAGATATTCTATACTCCTACATATAAGGTGTGTGGCGAGTTTATCTTTTTAAGCATAACTTTTCTTGTATAGGCCATTGGTTATTACATTTTTACACTCACTAAATTCACTGTCTATTTTATCTTATTTTAAATTGTAAGATAATAACATTTTCGAGCATTTGAAAACATTTAATGCATAGTGCAAAATTTACGAAATTTAAACCATTAATAAACAGAAAAAAACTCACTTTTTTAAAAAAATCAAACAAAAAAACCACTCGTTTCAAGGTTGAAACATCACTATTGAATTTTAATCCAATCCTGTTTGCATATAAGAGGAGTAAGTTAATCTTGAAGATCTAAGCAAGAAAGCTGATTTTGTCGTTTATATGTGTCTTAAATTCTTCTGTCAATGGTTTTTAGAACTAGAATGATCTTGTGTTAATAAGAATTTGTTCCCGAAAATGTGGTACCCTCTAATGATCATTAATAGTATAATTCGTATATCTAAGAGAAAGATGGTATGTATGTAGTAATGCCTATCGAACATAGATGACCTAATGGATGTGCACGTGATCACAGACGATCAATTTAGTTATGCCTTAAAGTTAGTGCATTATATTAAGGGAGTGGAGTGAATAAAGTAATAATCATATAATAATAAGAGTGTGGGTTTGCGTGTGCGTGTGCGTTGTAAGGATGTGGTGTTATGATGTTATGGTGTGGTGGTGTGAGTGTTGCTGTGTGCTGTAGAGAGGTATAGAGTGAGAGAAGCCATGTCCATCGCTTTCGCAGAGTATATGCCACTGTAACAGAATCAGCTGACTGTGTTAAAACCCCCAGTTAACCGGCCCCCAGTCTTACCCCCATGATCGTTATCAAATGAATGTGCCTATACCACTCTCCAACTTATGAGTCTAAAGCTACATAAGCACAAATTTTGGCAATCCAAGGGTATAGTAGTTACTTCACAGATATATACTCGGAACAACTCTTATAATACGTTACTGTGTTTGAGGAGTAATAGGTGTGTTAGAGATGAAGAGTAGATGAGAGGTGATGAGATAGAGAGAGAGAAGATAGATTGAGAGAGATATATGAGAAATCCTATAAATAGGCTTGAGCAAATGGGGGGAGGGAGAGAGTAAGGGGAGTGAGGTATTAAGGGCAACAAGTGAGAGGGAGGGGGTGGGGGGGAAGACAAGGAGAGAAAAGGAAGGAAATGGAGGAGGGAGAGGTAGGAGGGGAGTGAAATTTCTACTGGTTTTCTCTCCCTCCCTTATACCAAGAAGTATCTGACCCAATAGGTTTTAAATAGACACATCCTCACATCTCGATTTCGAATACTCAAAACATCCGGCCCAATTGGTAAAGCGGCGGAGTTGCAAGGCAAAGGTTCCGGGTTCGATCCCAGGTCCGGATCCTAGGTACGTATTACCTAGAGTAAATTGACTAAATTCCCCTCCTACATTAATAACAGCAATGCCCCTAAGATCTGAACTTTCTTTAAAAAATCAAAAAAAATCAATAATAAATAATAGGTATCTGAAATGAAGCTCGCCCACCAAGTCACCAAACGCTTGGGCTCAGGTTCGGGTACGGCTCCGATTTCACCTGAATACCTCTTACTCCTACAGGCATGGATCCGGAAGAAAATCTAATATGATCTGATAAAGTCTGACTCTGAATTACAGAAAATTTTTGTTTCTTCTCCGGCTACACACCTAGATGCCTAAACCCCTCCGGAAACATATAAATATCTTTAGCTCCTCCCACTCCAAACTTCTATATGAATGTCTGAATAACTAGATGATATGATGTCCGTCGATGTAGACTCGGTGTCAAAGGTAACAACAAAAATTACGTCAAATATAAAGTTGCAGCACTTATCGAGAAAAAATAACATTGCATAGCAAATTGAAGAGGGTGGAGTCGGAGTCGGAAATTTTTTGAACCGACTCCACAACCCTGCTAGGGGCACAGCTTAACCACGAAAAAAGTGCGGAACACACATACCATATATTGGGACAGCTTAACTATGAAAAAACCTAATAATTTCCTGGACATGCCATAATGGTTCGGGGGCACAGCTTAAGCCCAAAAAGGTAGGGTTCCCAAGACATACCGTAGTTTAATGGGTAGAGGAACTTTTAAAATGATTTTTACGGCAGAGTTTCAAGAATATATCAAGTGGGGATTCGATTATTGACCATTGTGGTTATTCTCAAAAATATATTTTCCTATGGCGGCAGGACTTAAGTCAACCTACAAATGACTCTCCTTGGCTCCTGCCCTGTGTTTAGACATATCCGAACCGTGTAAATGAAAGTTTCCAGTTCTTGGAGCCGAGAAGATTAACCACTAAAACACGGCAAAAGAAAAGGAAAATAAGAACCTCCAATGTGTCACGTAGTAGGGTGTAGCACTTCATGAGAGATGTAAGAAAGTAACTCACGACTAGGACAAGACGGAAAGATGTTAAGTGATGTACGAGTGAAAAAAAAACTGACGGAGGCATACAATACTTACCCTAAGCCAAGGCCAAAGCTAAGCTCTTTCGCAACCCCTACAAATTAAGACCATTTTACAAATTTATTATTATTATTATTATTATTATTATTATTTTGCCTATTATTGCCTAAGCCCTAAGGTATACGGAAATGTGACCTTTAATAACAGATATTCACTACATAGCAACGAACAGTGACCCTAATGAACTCATTAAGTCTACAACAGTAATTAAACCACATCACCATCTGCTAATCATCCGCATAACTACATTCTAATCTACAAAATCCTACATTTACATCAAAATCAGATTCCACAGAACATCTACATCATAAATTTTGAAATGTCTAGTTATTTTTTTCTAGCCACAAATGCATCCTCGACAACTACAAAACTATAACTATCTTAACTACGAAAAAAAGTAGTTTCCTGGACATACTCTAATGGGATTGGGGCAAGCCTAAGCCCCCCCCCTAAATTAAATAGGTTGCTAAGAAAATTAAAAAAAAAAAAATCAACATTCTCTCTCCCCTTTCTAAGTCACTACAGGAGTGGACCAAGGGGGCCCCATTTCCACTTTGGCGGGGGGGCCCTATGACTCTTAGTTACGCCACTGATCAACAGGCACAACAGAATATACTAGGGCTCGCTTTAAAGGCAAAATTAGGTCCCTGCTGTGTTATATGACCTCCAAATTTCATACTTATAACACTTGCCTATGAACCAAATTATCAAATATAGCGACACCAGCCGATTTTCATGAAACTTTATATATGAAATGCTTGAAATAATCCGTAATGAAAGAAAAACGTGAATATAAAGTTCGAGAAATGAAAATAAAAAAAGCAATTACTCCTCCAAATTTCACACTTATATCCAATTTACTGCCAGATGCTTCTTTTTTAAAACTTTTTATAGGTTTATTATATAGGTTTATGATGTTGAAGCAATATTTTATTATTTTTCCAACACATGGGCTGGGGTGAAAGGGAGGGGGTTGTGCCCCCCGTAGACAAATATTTATATGACATGCTTTCATTTACAACAAAAATTTTCAAAATTATTTGCCAAAATTGAAAATGCCTTTGTTAAACGGGTTATAATAATAATAATAATAATAATAATAATAATAATAATAATAATAATAATAATAATAATAATAATAATTCAATTTAAATTTATAGCTACGGTATGGGTATACAAAAAAATTAAGAATCTTAAATTACAAATTTTGAACACCACACACATTTCAATAATAATAATAATAATAATAATAATAATAATAATAATAATAATAATAATAATAATAATAATAATAATAATAATAAAATCTGAATTCTATTTTCAATTTTGGTTTCCGGATTATTATTATTATTATATTATTATTATTATTATTATTATTATTATTATTATTATTACGAGACGCTAGCAACTGACAAAATTTTGACAATTTAAATATGGTAAATCAAAGTTAATAATAATAATAATAATAATAATAATAATAATAATAATAATAATAATAATAATAATAATAATAATAATAATAATAATAATAATAATAATAAAACCGTACGAGATTGGGGTCGGGTGAGGGGGTGGGGGTCGGGATAAGGATAAAACACAAGAACTCGCCTCGAACCCGGAACTAAGAGACAAACTAAAGTCAACGACTGAATAGACCAAAAAATTATTATTATTATTATTATTATTATTATTATTATTAATATTAATAATAGTAATTTTAATGTAAATATTAATATTATTATTATTATTATTATTATTATTATTATTATTATTATTATTATTATTATTATTGGATAAAATTGTGGTGCTCAAAATAAGTAATTTAATAGGCTAATTTCTATTGTTTTCAATATATATCTAGTTAAATTTATACAAAAAAAAAGTTCATTTAAATTAGATTTATTATTATTATTATTATTATTATTATTATTATTATTATTATTATTATTATTATTATTATTATTATTATTATTATTAAGTAGTTATTGCTCGCTACCTCACTCAACATCAATGGAATATGTTATAATCAGAAATCGTATCCGTCTCCTCTTCATTGGAATACGTCGACCAATGGCGAAACTCTTAATTTTTGGGTACTCCGTACTAGTGAAGTATCGGGAAAGTTTGAAGTCTGAGACATCCTTGAACTTCCTTGGAGACAGCATCGCTAGTATGAGTCAAAATCTTTACATCAATTCGTCTCTTGACACCTCACTCTCCTTATTAAACATCCGAGTCAAACAATACATCCTTAACTATCGAACAATCATCACAACATTCAACCAAACATTCACATCATTCAACGTCCGGTCCCCAACTCTAGCTCATTTCTCCTTTACAATTCCAAATACTGCTAGTCACTTCAATAAACACACACAGATACCTATACTGCTTACAATACAGGGGTGTAGTGGATTTTGCACATCCCTTACAATATTAATAGGTAACGTTACAGCCCAAATATAAATCGTTAACTAGTATATATTGGTCAATGGAATAAATTTCTTTATATTTAAATATATAACATTACCCTTTTCTTTTAAACATTACCATATACCCCACCACTAAAGGATCGGTGGTATGATCCTAAATAGACAAATGTTCATGTGCCATGCATTTGTTATACATAATTGTAATATAAAATTTGTGGTAAAAGTGAAAAAATTGCTTTTACTGACTGAATAATAACTGAATATCATGAATATTATTGCCTAAACAATCTACTCCATTTTTTTTACAGTTAAACAACCACCGGTCACGGGCAGAGCCCTATTTAATATTAAAGTCCTATTTCCATAAATTGTGTAACTTGGAGGCAACTTGTATAACGATGCTGATACAGAAGTATACATTACATGAAGATGATCTGGCTAGTTACAATTGCAACAAAGAGACACTAATAATATTAACACCCTCTTCCTCCCCTACCAAAAATTATCATATCCCCCCCCCCCTCACATCTACCCCAAATAAAAAGTTCATTCACCGTCTTCATCATGCAAG
>JABUQX010081195.1:22500-50000 GCA_015478945.1 Trachelipus rathkii | reverse complement strand
GTTTAATACACATTTTCTTAAAATGAAAAAGATAAACTCGACATAAGTTCTTTAAGTATGCTATGTGAAGGGAAAAGAAAAAAAAAAAAAAAATCAAAGGAGAAAAATGAAAAGTCTAGCGAAGGCAGATATTTTACAAAATGTATGTAATAGCTTGTGTTTATAAATAGAAAACGCTTCATGTAGAATAAAAAGTGGGCTTGATGGGGTTTAAGAACTTTTAAAAATCATACAAAAAAGGGTGAGTAAGAGGCTACTACGAGGGATGGATCGATAAGCTATTTGTTTACAAAAATGTATTGGCATTTGCATATTAGCAATACATTAATAGTTTTCCAAATAATACTTACAAGGTTGTTTAATTCAATTTAAATGTATAACATAAAACAGAATTAACATCTTCCTATATTGGCTACAAAAAATCTGAATTAAAATTTGAGTATATCTTCCATAATTTTAAATGCGCAATAAAAGATGGGTTCATGTGTACTGTATACTAATACTCTTAAATTTATTGCCAAGATGCGCTGAGTGTGTTCCAGTTAGCGTCTGTATGAGACAGTCTCCATTCTAAAAAGTACAATCAAAATGAATATCAGAAAATTTTACCAAGTGATATTTCCCAACCTTTACAGAAATTACATGCTAATTGGTGAACTATTAACTATCAAAAGGCTTCCACAGAGAAAATCATGTAATATGTCATTCAATAAAGAAATTATTTTAAGAAGCTAAAATAAAAACTGACCAATAATTTAAATGTGCTAAGGTCAATGTTAACGATTCGTATCTACATAACTTTTAAGACCAATAACCTCTCATCCTTAAACTTCTTAATTAAATTTACAACCGAATCACTCAATTCTTAATAAGTTGCCAACCTTGAATCAACTTTTTTAACGACATAACTCAATTTAACTAAAATAGTTTTGAAAGTAAAATGAAAGCAAATTTTCTATTTTAATGGTCAAGGATGATGAGAAGAAAAATATTTATTTATATATATGACACGTTTTATTAATGTATTCTCAATGCTACATTACTATATTAATTATCAATTCTTTCAGAGCAATTTCTCATATTTATAATTAAATTTTGGGTAATTCATTACAAAATACAATGTTTTAGCGACTTAAATCTAAAATTTAATTAACAAAGAAAATATTTGATACTTTTGTTCCCCGCTCAATGGCCTCATATAATATGTTTGCCTATGACACAAGTTACTTTTAATTTTCTTAAAGATATCATGTTAACATTTATATATAACTTATCAAATGTATAAAAGTATCTAAAAAAGCACAATAATAATGGCAGTTGCCTGACCACATATTAAAGGTTAGTTCAACATGCCAGTTGACCCAAATTTATTGTATAACTATGATGATACTAGGTGTTTCGTATCTGGCAAGACAAAATGTTTTGGCAGCTACAAGAAAAATCTTAGGTGGTAACAAATAAGCTAAAGGTTTTCAGCAGCATTGTGAAGATGGCCCTCAAATATACCATCTTCAACTGACCTCGACTTCATTTCAAAGTATTCTGTCTTTGGATAGAACCATAATCATACTCGCACCAAAATTTACCAAGTTTACAGATATTTTTCTATATTTACAAATGTGTTATTATTAATGAACAAAATAACATATATGGTATCATTAATCATCAAAATAACATTTTTCCTTTATAAAAGTTAAATCATATAGCTACTATAAAATATTTTCCCAGCATAAGAACCTAAAATTGAATCTATTGCTTAAGAAAATACTAGTAGGCCAACTAAAACTTCTTCAAAGCAAATTAACAGCAAAACTATTCAATTTTATTTTAGGATTGAAATTAGCAAACAAACCAAATATTTAATAGGCCAATATAAAAATAAAACCATCATAGGTAATTGAAACTACTCAAAATGTAATAAAATGTATATCTCTGATAAAATATGCCAAAGAAAATATTATCATGGGTAGTTGTGATAGTAATTCTAAGCAAAAAAAATTTAATATTTACATGTGCCCAATTGTCAACTGAAAAACGACTGTTTCGAAGTGGTCCATAGGTATCCATCGTGAGAGGCATTTAAGGTTGATAAATGAATTAAGTATCAATTGTCAAAAGCTGTTTCAAGGTAATGCATAAGTAGGTATTGAGAAAGGCATTAAAAAATTTTTATTTATCGCCTGTTTGAACGTTGAATGGCACAAACAAATATAAATAATTCTTAGTAATCATTCAAAAAATCCTACCACCAATCTCAACAAGCTTTACTACTTTTGGGGCAATAGTTTGTGTGGCTTTTGGGATTGTCTTGGAATTTTTTTGTGAAGACAGCACTATACATTATGTGAAAAAGCAATATATCTCTTATATTTATAGAACCTTATCTCTGAACACTGCTTTCCATCAATTCCTCCAAACTAAAACCTAAATCTAAAGTAGTGAGTATGCCCTGGAATTTGGTGATCAAAGGGTGAGGCTACCCCAGGTAATTCATCATTTAGGGAAAAGTCTGATTTAGGTACTGTGTCAACAGACACTATAATGTGCTGAAGTTGTAATGAAAGGACATACTAATCCTTGTAGCCAATCAAAATTCTTTAGAGTTTATTAGGAGGTCCTCTTGCAGAAATTGTAGCAGCATGGGTCCTTAATGAAGATTTTACAAGACAACAGATCAAGCAACTAATTGTCTATCATGTTGCACTACACTCCACTAAGTAAACAAAGTCCAAAATCCAATGCCAAAACTTTATGGCGGCAGTTATTAATATCATCACTGTGAAAGTAGTTTTATTAGTGAACAGCATGAATGGAGATAACTGGTGACTATTCATTTACGCAAAAACCCACAGTGACTCGTTTAATCTCTTGGTTGAAAGGTGTTGAACAGGCTGCGGAAGTCGGAAAATAAGATTTTTCGACTCTGACTCCTTAAATTCAAATTTGTAATTTTCGGATCCGACTCGGTTCAAAAATTTTCGGACTCCGACTCCACTCAAACAAAATTTTTCGAAATCAACTCCGACTCCAGCAGTCAAATTCAAAATTTAGACTCTGACTCAGCTTAGTGCTACAGAGTTACAGTAAAACATTTTTTGGTTTCAACTATTTTTTGTCGCTTGCTTTGAGAATAAACAAATATACCACTTTCCAATGAATCTAATCTCCAAATAATACCGGTAAAGTACCGGTAAAGACAAAGATGCAGGCGCAACACATTCACAAAACAAATATATAATTTCGTTGCGGAAAACAATGTACAACCGTAATTATAAGTTGCAAATCATTGTTATTTTATTAGTTAAAACACCATTATAAAATAACAGCTTCTAATAACTTTAAGTGCTTCAATTGTACCTTAAAAAGTTTTGATTCTAATACTTTGCTACTTTGTCGAATAAATACATATATATATATTTATTATAATATATATTAATATATATATATATATATATATATATATTATATATATATATATATTTATAATATATTATACATTATTATAATTAAAATCTAAATATTACTATATGTATGTAATTTTTAACTATAATAACGGAGTGAGGCAGGATGTGTTATGAATCTGAAGAAAGTTTGAGGGAATTGATGAAGAATTTGGCATGGATGTGTAAAAGGAGGGATTGAAAGTAAACGTATATATAGACAAAGAATAAGGTTATGGTTGTAAGTGAGGACAGTCCTGCGGTGTGAAGTATAGGTTTAGTTTGGTGATGACAGCTGAAACAAGTGTCTGAGTTTAAATATTTAGGATATATGTTGGATGAAAAGGGAACGGATGATGCAGAGTGTAGTAGGAAAGTTGTGAATGGCAGGAAGGTGGCTGGTGCAATTAAATCGTTGGTGGATGTAAAAGGACTAAGTCTTGAGTGCGCTAGGGTCTTACATGAGGGTATGTCTTACCGTGCTAATGTCTATAGTAGTGACTTAGTGAGACTATTGGTTCTGGAATAAGAAGTAAGGATCTAAAGTATGTGTTCAGATGAAACAAATCTTAGGGGAGTGTTAGGTATGAGAAGAATTGATAAAATGAGGAATGAACGTATTAGAGAGTTGTGTGGTGTGAAGAAATGGATAAATGAGAGAATAAATGAAAGTACGTTGAGATGGTTTGGTCATGTTGAAAGGATGGATGATAGTCGGTTGGTTAAGCGGATGTATAGTGGTGAGTGTGTTGGGGATCGACCGGCTGGGAGACCGAAGAAAAAGTGGATTGAGTCAGTAAAGGAATGTCTGCAGGAAAGAAATGTGAGTTTGGCAGAAGGCGAGAATATGAAGGTGCATAATAAGAGAGAAATGCGGTGAGGTTTTGTGATGGGGTATGGTTGTGGCCCACCTGGGCAGGGATGAACCCTTACATTGACGATATACCATAGTGAGGGGTCTGTCGCAGTCACCGTGAAGCTATAGGGTGGATTTTCTGACTGCCGCGAGTTCTCAAATTAATGGTACAGAGGGGGGGGGTTAAGGCGGGCTTTCTTTTTCAACTTTTGTCAGTTCTTCTACTGCTTTGTTTTTCTGATGGCTTGTTCCGACACCTATACCACCAGTGTTGGGGAGAAAAAGGTAGATGAAAATATATATATAATATATTATATATATTATATATATATATATAGTATATATATATAGTATATTTATATAATATATATATATATATATATAATAGATTATTATATACATATATATATGATTAATATATATATAGCTATATAATAGATAATAATCAGATCATGTGAATTGTAATAATTATATGCCCTAGAGCACTAATAAATCTTGTATTAAAGTTACTAAACTCTCCTTTTATATTGTATACCTCTTTTAACAATTGTATTTACTGTATTTTTAATGCTACATACCCTAAAAAGACTTGATATGAAAGATACTTTAATCTTAAAAAAAAACAAAAAAAACAAAAATTTTGGCCTTTGGTCTTTTTTTAAACAAAAACTGTTTTTTTTTTTTTAAAAACTAAAGTTTTTTCTTAAATCCCAACATTTTAAATACTTTTTTTAATTATATCCATCTGATTCTACTACTGTTATGCAATCTTTTACACCTGGCCTTGCCCTGCTGATATCATAATTTTTGTAAAATGAACAAACAGTTTGCTATAGCCTCTGGTAGACGCTTCTCTGGTTTTGGGTTAGGACTTTCCAAAACGCCCTTTTCTTTTAGCAGCTTTTTGACTGCTGTATCATGGAATTTGGTCATTGAATTCTCTCATGATTTTTCGTATGAACCATGTATCTGGTAGGCAAGTTTGTATCATTAACTTTTTGTCCTATTTGTATGATTTGAATATTGAACTTTCAGATTTTGCAGAACTGACTGTTCTAGATCCTCAGCATTATTGTCGGAGTCTGAATCTTCTGCTGCCCTAAAAATGTTACGCTTCAGAGCTGAGTCAATCTTTTTACTTTGTACTTAGAATAATACTTTGACACAAATTTCTTTTTGTCAATTGGAGACTCCCCTAACTCTTAAATCAAGAGAAATGTTGAGCCCCTCAACCACTTCTGAATGCAATGTAAAGCTAGGGTCTATGTCTGAGGAATCTGAACTATTGGTATGATCAATATCAAAATGAGAAATAGAGGGCAGGGCAGTATTTCTATTTTTTAAAACAAAGTTTTTTTCTACACCTATCACAGATTGAAGCTACATGAGGCATTTCAGGAATTATGTCACACATCCATTTCGTAACCTTTTTTAATTTCTTTCTGTCCCATACAAAGTGATTAGCCTTCTTTGTTGGATTAAAACACTGCACCTTTACAAATGTTGCACCACTCTCCATGTTGAATATTTATAAGGTTATAAATTTATAATTTATTAAATGCTTGAATATCACAACTCAAAAGATATCATCATCATCTTTAATTTTTTTTCCCCAAAACTGGGAGTAAGGTGCGCGCTATGCACCGGAAACAGAAAAGTAGTAGAAGAATATGACAAGTCAAAAGGAAAGCCCAGCATTACCACCCCCTTTATACCTATTAGTGAGAACTCATCACAGTCAGAAAATCCACCCTAGAGCTTCATGGGACTGTGATGAACCCTCACTATGGCATATTGTCAGTGTAGGTTTTATCCCTTGGCCCAGATGGGCCACAACCATACCCCTTCACAAAACCCTGCCATTCACTCCTATTATGCATCTTTTTTCTAGCCAAAAAAAATATTAAATTACAAATATTGGCAATGAAGTATTTCACAGGCTGAAATTAACTAAATTGCAAACACATGTGTATAAATATCATAGTCAAAATTTATTTTTTTTACATTATACGTACTACTTAAGATCTCTAATTGTACTTTATACTTTAATTATACTTTAAAGCACATCAACACGCCACAAACTTCACTAAATCAAAGTGCACTGTTCGTTCAACTGTGGTCTGAAAAGTTGAGTCAACTATACCATACCTTGATCATCAATATATTGATCCAACTTTCTCTTAAATTTTGAAAGTTTCTATCAATCAGATTATCTACAGAACAAATCATTTTGTAAACCCAAATCATATCTCCTTTCTTTCTCTTTTATATTTCTAATGACCCCTGGTAGGCCTATACGGTAGTTCTAATTAAAAGAACTTATATCTACATTGTCAACATATGAAAACATTTTGTAAACCCAAATCAAATCTCCTTTCTACAGAAAAATATTCCCAGTTCTTTTAGCTCATCCTTGTGACTCTCGTTTTCAAATCCAAAAATCATTCTCGTTTTGCAATGTGCTGCCTTCAGAATATTAATGTATTTCCTTAAATAAGGAGCCCAAAACTCAATCAATTGTTTAACAACCATTATGGAGCTTACTGATCACCTCATTTTTATAGTTGACATTACAGCTTATTATTCCTAACATCTAAGCTCTGCTCTGACACTTTCAAATTACTACTGACAATCACACCCAATGTTTTTTTGTTTTTTTATCCATATTGAATCAGTTATCCATACATTTTGTAATTAAAATTCTTATTAGAACAATCCATATGAAGAACCTTGCACTTTTTTCATTAATATTAATTTGCCATTTTCAGCCCAACCAAGTTTATTTAAATCATAATAAACTCCTCTCATACATCCCTTAATACTTTTAACAGTATCAGATAGCTTAGTGCCATAGCAAAACTTAGATATTAAACATTTTATTCCCTCATCCAAATCATTAATATAGATTAGGAAAAGATACAGACTCAGTACAGAACCCTGAGAACCAGCTCCCATTATGATTTATTGTCATTTAATACTACATACTGTCTTCTGTCCTTCAACCACTCCTGTATCCAATATATATACAACTTCTAATAAACCATACCAAGAAAACTTGTAGCTACATCAGGCTTTTAAATTACACCTAATCAAAAGTTTTACAAAAATGTGGGAATACAATATCAACTGGCTCTACTTTGTTCAACTATAAATATTTATACAACTAAAGATACACGCCCTAACTCCACTCTCCTGTCAATTCTTATCACAATACTAATGGACATCAACATCGGCTCGCTCAACCCCATATTTAATAACGTAGAGGTGAGTTTAACGATGAGCGCGCAGTCGCTATCTACCTCGATTATTTAGGCTTCGAGAAGTTAAACCAACTGCAGCATCTCAAATATCAGGCATGACTACTACTGAAGTAGTATCCTAAGAAAAATCACAAAAGTAATGACTAAATTGTTACTTTCACAAAAAACATATAAAATAAAAGTAAGCCTATATATAGCTCTAAAATTAAAATATTAAATAATTAAAATAAAACATGTATATAATAAATATATTTAATTAAAATAACAGAATATACAAATAAAAAAAAATAATAATAATAAATATAGACTAATACATAATATATATATCATGAAGAATAAAAGTATAAATTAAATAAAAATTAAAAAATATACATAACATTAATTCAATATAGATAATTAATGGGTAATAATAATAATAATAATAATAATAATAATAATAATAATAATAATAATAATAATAATGTTAGGAAATGTTATGGATATGTTAAAAATGATGCACGAAATAATATACTTGGCACACCGCTGATTTTCAACATGGCTAAGTAAATAAATAAGAGCGGTATCTAAAATCAGGGCATTAACCACCCTGACACTCGCATCATTGCATGGCACCATTTGAACCTCTTTTGTTTTTTGCTTTTGTAAAAGCAATAATTTATTATTATTATTATATTAAATTTATTTATTTTTTATTTATTTTTTTATTTATTTATTTATTTATTTATTTATTTATTTATTTATTTATTTATTTATTTATTATTATTATTATTATTATTATTATTATTATTATTATTATTATTATTATTATTATTATTATTATTATTATTATTATTATTATTATTATTAATATGTAATATTATTATTATTATTAATAACCAAACACGAATTCAACATCGGCCTTTGATTTTATAAAGTTTGATTTTGTTCCAAGAGTTCTAAATGTTATTTCTGTACGCATAATTTAATTTCATAAAATAATCTTTGAAAATAGTTTACAGGAGAAGAAGAAGGTATATTTATTTTAATTTCCCGATGCGTTTCGTCTCTATACCTGAGACATCTTCAGAGGATTATTTCTTATAAGCGAATGAGTCTTTAAATTGATATATAATAATTAAATCAAATGATATTTAGTCTGACAGATAATACCTTAAATTTTATGTTAATGTCTGGTTACGTGTTTTGATGTAGAAGGCCTCCGCAATTTTAAGTTTCTGGACTTCACATGATCCGTATAATATTGTGAAGTGTTTAGAAATATTACTAATAATTGATTGACCATGTGCCGTGTTGAAATGTTCAAATATTTTGCTGGGACTGTAGCGATGTTGACATGCCCTGTCCGACAATCTATTCGTCGTGTAACCAATATATGTCGACGTACAGTCTGACTTAGGGCAGTTAAATTGGTACACAACGTGATGGTTGTCGGTCAAAGCATCTCTTGTGATAAAGGAAGATGACAGCTGTTTGGACTTAAGGTATAGTCTGACTTTAATTTTTGAGGTGTCTTTAGTTTTGAGATAAGAGTTCAAAATATTACGAAGGCACTTCTCTTCTTTATTAAATTCTGTAGCATTGGAAGTTTTGAAGATGAAATTTATCTAATTTTTCTGATTATTATTAATTATTATAATTATTATTATTATTATTATTATTATTATTATTATTATTATTATTATTATTATTATTATTATTATTATTATTATTATTATTATTATTATTATTATTATTATTATTTTTAATTATTATTATTATTATTATTATTATTATTATTATTATTATTATTATTATTATTATTATTATTATTATTATTATTATTATTATTATTATTATTATTATTGTGTATTATTATTATTACCAGAATTATTATTATTTCATTATTATTATTATTATTATTATTATTATTTTTAATATTGTTGTTGGTAGTAGTAGTAGTGGTGGTGGTAGTAGTAGTAGTGGTGGTGGTAGTAGTAGTAGTAGTAGTAGTAGTAGTAGTAGTAGCAGTAGTATTTTGTACCAAACATTCTAACAGTGATACTTACATTTATCCATCCTAGTTGATTCAGAGAAAGTTTTGATAGAACATTATTATCTTCTTTTACTTTAAATTACCACTCGAGTCTAAACAAAGTCGGGGTTAATTTGAAAGCATTCCTTCCCCATCCATCCATTCCACTGCCTGCTCTCCTCTCTACTCACTACTACTATATATATATATATGTATATATATATTTATATATATATATATATATATTTATATATATATATATATATAATATATACTCTATATATATATATATATATATATATATATATATATATATATATATATATATATATATATATATAACATATTCCGAAAAAAGAAAGCCGTATTTTTCAAACGTTTTACCGCCCCATAGCTCTCACTTGTATTATATCTAAGATCTTTGAAACCCTACTCAACTCTCACTTCTTAGATCATCTGGAATCTCTTTCCCTTATTTCCGATCGCCAGTACGGCCTTCGGCGCTCGAGGTCTACTACCGATATACTCTCCTATCTAACCGATTTATGGTTTTCCGCCTTTAGGAACTACGGGGAGACCTGCGTGGTGACGCTTTACATATCCAAATCATTTGACCGGGTAATGCACGCGCCACTTCCCTCCAGCTCTCCCCTCCTTTGGGTTTCCTCCTTCTCTTTGCTTACTTATGTCTAGCTTTCTTGCAAATTGTTCAATATCAGCTGTTGTTGATGGGGCGACTTCTTTTTTTTGTCAATAGTAGTGTTCCTCAGGGTTCTGTCATATCTGGCTAGAAATGCCATGTATACCAGTTCCACAGTCCAAAATCCTCTAATTCAGTCATTTGCGCATCTCATTCAATGTAAAATTTTGCAAAACATAAATAAAAGTAAATTTTTAGCTGATGAGACGACCGATGTGTCCCAGGAGGAACAATTTTCGTTGTGTGTGTTACGTTGATATTGATACTCTTAGCGTCAAAGAAGATTTTTTGTGTTTCGTCTCAGTAAATAATTTGACGGGAATAAGTCTTGCAAAATTAATTGAAGAAAAAGTAGCTGAACTTGGTTTCGATATGAATAATCTAAGAGGACAGGGGTATGACGGTGCAGCATCAATGAGTGGTGAGTTCAATGGTGTTCAGAGAGTAATAAATGAAAAATGTCACAAAGCTATTTATATTCCCTGCTTTTTGCATTGAATAAATTTATGCCTCACAGACACGCTTTTAAAGTTCAAAATATTCGAAGTCCTGTGGAATAATATCAGATTGCTGTACATTTTTTTTCTAAGTGCTAAGAGGACAAAAGATTTTGAAGAAAAAATAGAACTTATTCCTAAGGGTAGCAAGAAGAGATTAAAAAGGTTTGCAAAACTCGCTGGTGCCAATGACACGAATCGGTTTTATTATTTAAAGAGATGATTAACCCGATAATAGCAGCTTTAGAACAAATAAAATGTGAGGTTGGAGATCAGTCAAAAAAAGCTACTTTAATTCTAAACAATGTTTATAGCTCATCTTTTCTGGTTTCCTTTTTTGTTTTAAACAGACTATTAAGTTTAACATACAATCCTTCAAAACGATTGCAGACACACGTTTATTGATTTGGTGAGTGCACATAATGAAGTGAATCTAGTTAAAACTAAACTTGAAGCCATCAGAGAAAATGCAACAATAGAATTTCAGTAGATTTTTGAAGAATGTGTAAGAGCATCTGAATCTGAGCTGCGTATTGAAATTGCTGTTCCAAGAATTAAAAAATTCCATAAATACAGACCCCTACATTCCTACTTCCTACCCACATATTTATTATCGTACATCCATTTTTATACTATTCTTGGATGATTTAATACCAGCATTAGGGAGAGAGGTTTTAAAATCATAAAGAAATTATATCTTCCTGCACTTTGTCACACCGAACAGGTGTAATGTGCCATATGAGAAGATTAAAGATGTAACATTTTACGAGGAAGATGTCGAAAGCCCAACTGAGAATTTAGCAAAAGCAGAATGGGATTTACGGAAGTTGAAATGGCAACACAGAACAGATCGTCCAAAAACAGCAATAAACGAACTAGTTTCTTGTTCGAAGTCACAATTTACAAATATTTACATCTTGTTGCAAATACTGGCAATTTTACCCATGTATACTGCTTAAGTAGAAAGAAGCTTTTCAACATTATGACTTCTGAAAACCTACTTGAGAAATACTATTTTAGATGAAAGACTTACTGGACTTTCCCTCCTCTAAATACATCGAAATATTGACATAAAAACTGAAGATGTTATCTCGGACTCTCACGCCCATCGATTAAAGTTAACACCCGGTAAGATGATTTTAGAAATTTATATAAATTATTTCCAGTTTTTCTTAGAAATTTAATAATTGGTCCTTCCACTTTATATATATATATATATATATATATATATTTATATATATATATATATATATCTTTTTTTATATATATATATATATTTTTTTTTCTCTCTCTATATATATATATATATATATATATATATATATATATATATATATATATGGTCTATCCTTTAACACATATGTCGCTAATGGTATGCCGTTCCTTGGCGTGGAACGTCAGGGGAGGGACCTGATCAAGCTTATGGAGTGCGATGAAGTCGTCCGCACAAAACTAATACTCAAAGTTATTTTTTTTCTCAATTAAGGAAAAAAGAAAGCAAACAAGAGTTATTTCTTCTCCATATTTGATTATCTATCTAGGAATTATTTTATTAATAATGATATTAATTTAAGTGTGTACAGATTTTCTCCACACTTTATATATATATATATATATATATATATATATATATATATATATATATATATATATATATATATATATATATATAATTATATATATATATATGTATTTTGTATATTGGTAATATATGTATATATATATGTATATTTAAGTGTGTATGGCAGAGATTTTTCTGTATACTCTTTCTATATATATATATATATATATATATATATAGGTAGAGTAGCAACCTGCATTTGCGTCGTTCGACAACAAGTACTTCTCAATAAACCTGCACCATCAGCAGAAAGAATGGAATGAAGTAGCAGTACTTCAAAAGGTTCCCCCCCCCCTTTCTCACCTCCTTGGAATCGTCCCCCTGCATCGCGTCTGGGCACAGAATTCTTCGTCAGAATTTTCCCCCTATATTCTCCATCTTTTTGCACTTGGGGTGCGTAAGCTCGGTATATGCACCCCAAATCTTCCTATTAGCCGGATACATAGAATTAAATCCAGACCCCAGAGCTCATATCTGCCCCAAATGTAATAGATCCCTCACCAGAGAACAAGCCTCAGTAAAGTGCGATATTTTCCAGCTCTGGTTTCACTTAAAGTGCGCAAAACTCCAGACCCTCAATCTGTATTCTCCAGCATGTTCCTGAAACTCATGCGGAGACTCGCATACAGAAATTCGTATCCCTCATTATCCCTCATAAACGTAATTCAATCAATATACTTCGACTAAACATTAACGATATAAAGAATTGACATGAAGTACTCCTCAGCATCTTAATTAAATTCAATATACATATATCACTCTTACAGGAATCTAACCTAACACCAAACACTCACCTCTCTGAATTTGCCAATTACACAATCCTAAGACAAGACATAATAATATCTAAACATAGTCTGGTCACTCTTATGCACAAAAATATCCAATTTCGTAATAACACAAATCACACCCAATTAGTTATCAACAATGACCCCACATCTACATACCAATCAATAGAAGTAAAAATCTATGAAAAAAAACATTCAACCTAAAAAAAAAATCTATATCCTGCCAATCACCTCCCAACACTACCCTAGGAATTATGTTCCAGACCTACCCTCCCCTAACTCAATATAATAACTTGATACTGACAGGGGACTTCAACACCCATCACCGTGCATGATTTAGCTCATATACACCCATCACAGACAGCTTACATGCACTTAGTATCCTCCATAATAGAAACAGACCTACTCGACAAACATTCCAAAATAATCAAAACTACACGTCCTCTGATATTTCCTTCTGCCCCCCCCCAAATACAAGTTACAACAACATAGCAAACTTTTCGTGCCCTCTCCTCTGATCACATTCCAATATTAATTAAAATTCAACATAAACACCCCACACACACATCTTTTAAAAAAAAATTGTACCAACTACAAGAAAAAGAACTGGCAAGCTTGCACACTGAATACATAGAACAAGAACTTCTTCAATCTTTCCACATATTCGATTTTCCATCTCTCGACCATACAATCCAACACTGCAATAAAACTATACTAAAAGCTTACAAAAAATACATCCCCCAATGCTACCCCAAACACTTTAACCCCAATTTTTTACATGAAAGAGACACACCCTGATAAAGCAAAGAAACTTCCTCCGACAAAGAAGACAATCAAATGCAGACTAAATTAACCTAAGCATAGACCTCAACAATAGAATAAATAACTTAAATCAACGCCAATAAAATAAACATTGACAACATTACACAGGAACACTAAGCCATGAAACCAATACAACAAAAATATACCGAGCAATAAAAAAAAATTCACATATCACAAACACAATCCCCACCAACACAAGAAGCCATCTTTAAACAAAAAAATCAATGTCCAAAAAATCAACGCAACATCATCATGTCACACTATTCCAAAATAACCCATAAACATACAATCCACTCAAATAGAATAATAATTAAAGGACTTAAAAGATTGAAGAACACTCTATCTCACAATTAGGGTGCAGAGTATGAGACTCTGGAGTCTGGATATTATTCTCTGATCAGGCTAATGAGGAAGATTTGTGGTGCCATATACCGAGCTTACGCATACCCAGATGTTCAAAAGAATGGAAGAGATAGTTATTGGGGAAATGCTGGACGAAGGATTCTCTGAGTGCCACAACGCCGATGCTAGGGGGACGATCCATAGGAGGTGAGAAACAGCGGGGCGGGGGAACCTTTTCGACTAGATACATTGCTACATCTTCATTCACTTCTTTGTCTAGCTGATGGTGCGGTTTATTGACAGAAGTCACTTGTTCTGAATCGAACGAACGACAAAACCTCAAACTGGCAGCGTTAAGCTAAACGTGCTATACCTAATGAATAAAAATATTATTTTATTTGTCTATTATAATATTATACATACTTAATATTTTATCTATCATATATATAAAACTCTCATAATATTATAGGGCACACTTTGGTATTATTCTACTATACCATACATGATATATAACCTATACTTTGTAGTTATACCCTACATATATAAATATATATATAATTTTGATATTACTCATATAAATCACGAATACATAGTACTTGAATATGGTACATTATAATGATACTATATTAATACTAGTTATTACTATATATTATATAACTCATTATATTATATAGTATATCTATATATATATATATATAATACTATATAGGTAATAACAATATTACTACTATGAGACATATAGACATTTATTAATTATATATAATATAAACCCTATTCCTATTTATAATAAATAAATATACTCTATAACATATACCAACATATCATTAACTACATATAAAGTGTGTGAGAAATACATACTTCTGTAACACACTAAATGTGGCACTCACTAATTATTTCATTGTAACTAAAGCACTATACTCAATCTTAGAATAAGAGTAGATATATGTGGGAGAAGATTAATAACTCTAAGAGTAGTTATCGCTTCTCTTACTACTCTTAATCGTTAGATAACTATACTGTGTGGAGGTGGTGTGTGGGCTGGTGCGTGAGCGTACTGTGCAGGGTCGCCCTACGGGTGCTGGATTGGGGTGTAGATCGTGGTGTTCCCTGAGGGCGCTGTGCCAAGCGCTGGCCGCCGCGAGTGGAGACGGTCGATAGTGCTGATTGAGCGGGACTCCAGATCGATGTGGTGGTAGGAGGAATCATGGAGGATGTATGAGAGTCGTGATTAGTAGTGATCGAGTGTATGAGGTTGATGATGGTGTGGCTAGTATTTGGTGATATTAGTGTTGATATATATGATGGTATAGGCGGCTGTAGCGTATAAGCTATATTATGAGGTGAGATATTATAATTATATATATATTAGTAATAGGTTAGGTGATGTAGGTATACAGGTGAGTAGTACAGGTGGGGTAACTAGGTATGGGGTATATTAGGTATATAATTAGGTGGAAGGATCCAATTATTGATTATAGATAGACCATGGCAATATTTTGATCTATTGCTACTAAAATCATCTTACCGAAGGTGTTAACTTTACATAGATGAGAGATATACGAGAGTCCGAGAGCTATCGTCTTCGGTTGTTTGTATGTGCAGAGTATTTCGGTATGTGTTATTTAGAGGAGAAAGTCCAGTAAGTACTTGTCGATTGCGAGAAGAACTAAAATAGGTGATTGCTGTCTCAAAGTAGGGTTTTCAGAAGTGCGCGGGGCATGGAATGTTGGATAAGCTTGTCTTCGTACGCGTTAAGTGCAGTATACATGGATAAAGTTGGCCAGAATTTTGCAGACAAGTATTTAAAATAGTGGGTGTCAAGTGTTGACTCGATACATACGAAACTAGTGTGCGTTTTTAGGGTTGGCTGTTTTTTGGGTGAGCGATCTGGTTTGGATTGTTGCATTTCGATGATCTCGGCGTAAATCCCATTCTGCTTTGCTATAATGTTCCGCAGTTGGGCTTTGGACAGTGGGGTCGCTTCCTCGCGGAAAAATTGTTGCTGATCTTTAATGTCGTTCGTGCATATGGCAGCATTTTACGACGCTGTTCGTGTGATACAAAGTGGCAGGAGAGGTAGTATAGATATGTCTTTATGGCTTTAAATAGCGTCGTACTGCGTCTGAATGCTGGGAATTGATGATCAGTCGATCCAAGAGCATGGAGGTGGAGAGTGGAGTGAAAAAAGTGGATGTAGCGATTTAAGGAGGTGAATTTGTGCGATAGGAAGTAGGAATTCGCTGATGGGGTCTGTATATCTGACTGGATATTGTTTTAATTGGCTTTGAAGACAGCAATTTCAATACGGCGTCTGCAAGATGTCTCAGATGGCCCTGTTGACATCATGGTGTTCAAAACATCTACTTGAAATTCTTGATGTGGGTGGTGGCATATTATGGTTTGGTGGGTGCTCAGAGTGTTTAGTTGGTTTAACGAGATTCAGCTTCATTATGTGGTCACGGTCATCCAAATCGGTAAGTATAATCGTCGGTGTCTCGCGTATGGGGGGTTTTGGAGATGGATGTGTTATGTTTGACGTGATAATGTGCTGGTTGAACGACGGTGAGACGGAGTAGACAGCAGAAGGAGTGGTCCCGAGAAAGATGCAGGCTGATAAGCAGTGGGTTAGTGGATGAGTGGTGGCAAAGTAGCTTTTTTTGACTGCCTTCAGACGTGCTCACATTATTATTGGTGTTCGATCGAAGCTTGTGTGCTATTATGGCGGGTTAAGTCCATCTCTTTGACTTCGATCAATGATAACGGATGATTCGGGTGTCATTTGGGCACTTAGGTGGTGGGACGCAGAGGTCGTGTGCAGCGTAGATGACCGGTTGGCTTAATGCTCTCTTGCTACCCTTAGGATATAGGAGTTTCTAGTTTGATTTGTTCGTTTCAAGGAATGCTCTTATGTTCCGGGTGTCGAATCTCAGCCAACGTGTGTAGGAAATGCGAAGGAAATGTATCGTCAATGTGGTGAGTATGCTTAGGTGAGTCGTTGTCGGCCCTAATGGCATCTTTCGATATTGTGTTGAACTTTAAAAAGCGTCGTAGAGGTCTGTTGGACTATTACGTTGACCCGGTTTTGCTTATCTCATCAATTTCTTGCAAACTTCGTGTTTTCAAAATGTGGATTTCTACTTATGTTAAACTATTTCATACTTTCCTCTTCCCCATCCACTCCTTTCTCTCCTCCCTGCATTACCTACTCACGCTCCTCCCATCGGGTCCAATTCTCCTCTCACTGCTCCTCTGTCACTCATACATCCTACTCCTAACGCCGATTCTATCGCAAGGTGTTTGGGACGTTTTGAAAACATCCATGAGTCTTACTTCTTTATTATTTACTTTGTTGACCGATTACATGCGAGTCTTTACTCTCATGGCAATCGTTTTCGTTAGTTCAAACAGACTACGTGGCTATTGTTTGGTCTAGTGTTCGCTGTATGTTGTTGTGTTCTCATGGTGTGTGAGATATGGAGCTTTTCAGAATTTTATCATCCATAATCAGAGATACCACTAGAAGCCTTACTACTGTCATCTACTATAGATCCTCGACACCTAGCTGATCTTCGTCGTAGCCGAATTTTAGTCTGAATCATCTAAAGTCCAGCGTCATCCTAAATTTGGGTCTTACTTTTAAACTTCAAAATTTACAAGGCTCACAATTCTCATCTTCTTCACCTTTCTCTGAGAGGTCATTCTGTGGTGATTTCAACGTTCACCACCACCAATGATTTCTCTAATTCTCAAGGATACAGCTAATTGGTGAAACTTGTCTCCCACTTTTCAATCCCAGATGAACTTCTGCAGCTGAGTGCAGATTCACGTTAGCTTACGTATCTCGGGGTGCATTGTCTTTTGCAGAATGAAACCCAAAATTAAATTTACCTTTCCGCTTTACCCAACAAATACTCCTCTTATTCTGTTAAGCACCTTTTTCCTCTGGGCTCCTTCGATCGCCTTTCTCTGTATCTTGAATCTCCTCAAGCCTTTCGCAGGAATTACAGCCTACAATGAGGAAACGTTTCTGGTACTTCGGTGCTGCTAACTGGTCGGACTTGCGGTCGTGCACTTTTTGATTTCCCGCTTGGAGAATGACTCAACTTTGCTTCTCACCCTGGGAAGGGACGTCCCTCGATATTGTGGGAAGTCCGGTCCCTCGATGTGCAGGACGCATTTCCGGGAGGTTAATCTCTTCTTCTTGGTCCTTGTAAAAGAGTAGTTATAAAGTACTTTACATCTGCATATATGCACTTCTTCATCTCCTTTCATCCTACTAAACTTAGCTTCTCCATCAACTTCAACTCATTTATGCCTAACAATGTAATTTATTCTAATGACGTTATTTCCGCTTTTTCTGAGCTAAACACTAAAAGGGCGTAAGGTCTTAATTTTATTCCTCCTGTGGTTCTCCCAACTTGTGCTTCCTAGCCTGCACCCTGTCATGCATATCCTCCGCTTTACTTTTCCTCCGAGAAAGAAGGGGGACAATTCACCCACATTTTCTATGGCTTTAACCTTCGTTATTCTCAAGTTTTTTGGAAGTTAGTCCTTAATTACAGGAGGTCTGGAAACCATTGCTAACATTCTTAACTTTATTTCTGACTTTACAGTTTGCTTTCCGCTATAAAAGTGTCCATACTGGGTGACTTACTGTATATCCACTTACTTAATGATTACTATGGTTTCTCTTCGACTGCAACCTTCGCTAATGTCGGCGCACCTAGTTTCAATCGCAATATGACGGATTAGACTATACTAGGCACAGTAATCTATGTATAGATTTTTCCTGCCTCCCCTTAGCACACTACTAATATCGAAACTTCGTTCTACTGCGGACCATCATCTTGATTTCCCTTCCCCTGGCGGAGAGCATCAAGGCGGAGTTTGTGCATCGGACGAACGTCGACCTCAATCAGTGTCTTAGACAGTTTACAAACGTTTTAACTTAATATAATGTTATGTTGGTTCTTGGCAAATGTTTAGCATTGAATAGAAGTGAGATTCCCCAAAATTGATCTTGTAATCTACAGAGGATTTTTGGGACTGAGTGGGAACTCTGTATTCTGGTACATGGTTAATCTTTATCTATGCACGATATTGACGAGAAACCGCCCTGAGGCACCATTCTCTTCACTAATCCACATCTTCCAAACAAAAACGAAAGTTCGTCCTTCACAATACTCATCATATCAGCTTAATGCATATATGACTCCCAGTCTATACATATTGTGCAACACAAGCTACGACATAAGTAGATGGGCGAAAGAGCAAAGTCAGGATAAACGCGTCTAATCAATGTTAGGGGGTTCAGGACGCTATGGATAAAGCGGGAAGTTGGGCGCGTGCCATTTAGCTCAGAACGCACCTGCAACAGGCTCAGGTCAAAAATTGGCGTTACGATTTGTACGTTGGGGACTCGGAATATGTAAGCTTGTGGCCTTGGATGCACCGAATAGAGCTAACTGGCACATTGGTTCTCTCCAATTCCGTAGGTTCTCCAAGGGCGGATCATAACACCCATATTGAAATACGGCTTAGGGATAGGGGAGAGTTAATCAGTTCGGTAGTAAGAGCCTCTTGGAGCTGAGCGATCGGGAAATGGCCCGTACGTGTGGATCGGTAGATTATACATAAGGGAAAGAGTTTTGTACTCCCCAGATGATCAAGTGGAAGTTGTGAACGAGTTTAGAAGATAGTGGTCTATCAGATAAAGATCTTTTTTACGCATATTAACTACACTGCATGGAGAAGCTCTATGGTCGCGGGGATAACGTATTTGAAGATTAATTCAAAAAGGATTTCAACTTTATGATACGAACTCGTGTCGGGGATGAACTCAAATTACATACTCGGATAGGTTATATAATTATATATATAATTATATATAGTGTAATCTAATGATACTATATAATATATGAATATAATCACTATAATTAATAACTATTCACTATTGTACTTAATACTCAGGAGTTTCTTATTTCTCGCTGACCTATAACTGCATACTCAATTGTTTCTAATCACTTATTTATAACAAGAGTCATGATCTTATATACTGATGAGTAATAGTGGAGAGTTTATGGTATAAATAGATTTTATCATATCAGAATTTTCTTCCTACTAGTTCCTGTCGGTAGCTATGGATACTGACCACTTATTATCAATATATATGGGTAATAATCTTCTCCCTGGCATGAGATATAGTATAGTACCTCGCCAGTACTAATACTGTGATCGTAGTATTCGAACTATAATCAACATGCTATCCTTACAAAATAACTGGTGATGTAGTAGTCCTACTAATTATAGATATAGTAGAGTATATAGTATTTTTACCTACTGATTTACAGGTATCATTATTATATATATACTATAGTGTGTTGTCGTTGTCTTCTGAGATAACATAGATTTCGATGTGCGTGTGTAATGCACTAATATAGTTTTATGCGTTTGGGTGTGAAATTTCTTGCCTGTTCAAAATTTTGTAATCGTTCCCGACTTTGATTTAGGACCTCGAGTGGTCCAATTAAGTAAAGAGATCAATACATGTTCTATAACAACTTTTGCTCTGAATCAACTGGATGGATATGTAAGTACATCTCTCCATTTTATCACTGTCTATGTCGAAATTTTGCGTACCAAACTATCTTCTCCATCTGCTAACTTCTCTCACTCTCAGCTCTCACTACTACTCTGTCCCTTAACTACTACTCCTACTACTATACTTTTACTATATTCATCTACTACTACTACTACTACTACTCCACTACTACTACTGACCACTGACTACTACTACTTCACAACACCTACTTCTACATTAATAATATAACATAAAGTAATAATAATAATAATTAATATATAAAAATAATAATACATATGTTCTAATAATAATAATTATATCACTACAACTACATCTAATAATAATAAGAAATTTAATATACTATATATAATCATATAATAATAATCAATATAATAATAATAATAATAATAATAATAGATAATAATAATTAATAATAGATTAAAACATAATAATATATAATAAATAATGAAAATATAATAATAATAATAATATAATAATAATAGATAGATAATAAATATAATAATGCTTAATAATATAATATAGAATAATAATTATAATATTTCAATAATCAAGAAAACTTAGATAATTTCCCTGATGTGACATTGAGGCAATGCAGAGTTAATAAAGAAGAGAAGTGCCTTTCGTAATATTCTTGGAACGTCTTATCTTCAAAACTAACACAGCACTCAAAAATTAAAGTCAGACTATACCTTAAGTCCAAACAACTGTAAAGACACAACGAGTAGCTTTGACCGACAACCATCACTTTGTGTACAAATTTAACTGCCTAAGTCAGACCCTGTAGTCGACATGATTTGGTTACCGACGAATTAGGATTGGTCGACAGGGCATGTCACAACGCTAGCGTCCCAGCAAAATATTGAACATTTCACGACGGCTTACATGGTCAATCAATTATTAGTAATATTTCTCACACTTCAAAATTATATCGGTCATGTGAGTCAGAAACTTAAATTGGCGTGAGGCCTTTCTACATCAAAACACGAAACCAGACATTAACATAAATTTAAGGTATTATCTGTCAGACTAAATATCATTGATTTAATTATTATAATATAATTTAAAGAACTCATGTCGCTTATAAGAAATGCCTCTGAAGATGTCTCAGCGTGATTAGAGAACGAAAGTATAGGAAAATCAGGAGAGATAAGCCCTTCTTCTTCTCCTGTCCATCAATTCTTCAAGTTATCGTAGTTAATTCGGTTCAGAAATAAATATTTAGAACTTTGGAAATAAAATCAAAAACTTTTATTGATAATAATAATAATTGATGTTGAAGTTCTAAAATAAATAATCAATAATAATAATAATAATAATAATAATAATAAAACGTATAATAATAATAATATAATAATAATAATAATAGTAATATATATAATATAATAATAATATAATAAGGTAATTTAATATATAAATAATAATAAATAAATTAAATAAATTAATCAATAAATAAATAAAAAGACTAAAAATAAATATATTTAATATAATAAATATAATAAATTATTTGCTTTTACACCAGCAAAAACAAAGAGAGTTCAAATGGGTGCCATGCATGATGCGAGTGCAGGGTGGTTTAATGCCTGATTTTTAGATACGCTTTAATTTATTTACATTAGCGATGTTGAAAATAAGCGGCTGTGCCAAGTATATTATTCGTGCTCATTTTTTAACATTATCAATTTCCTACATTATTATGTATTATTTATTATTATTATTATTCTTATTATTATTTCATTTAATTATTATTTGTTTTATTATTATTATTATTATTATTATTATTTTATTATATTATTATTCATTCTTAATTTAGTTATATATTAATATTTTTTCCTTAATATTTCATTATTATTATTATTATTATCATTATTATTATTATATTAATTTATTATCATATATTAATTATAATTATATTATTATCTATTTATTTAATTATATTAATTATAATTATTTATTATTAATTATGGCGCTACATTAAATTTAGCAAGCCTAGGGACTTTGTAATGGTAAAGGGTCGAAAAAAATGGAACCTAAAAATAGTCTAAGTTACTGGATGCTAGTCAATCTCCTATATGTCACTATAATATTATTAGGGCAATGGTATTATTGGATGTGCCAAGTTAATGTATTCCAATTTACTATATTATATAACTTATATCGGTCACTCCCTAGGTGGTAGGGTTAGGTGCTATCAACCATACCCCTACATTTGATTTGGGTTCTTTATTTAATAATACAAAATTATAATGTAAAACTGGGCTAATAGAAGTTAATTTAAGAAATTTATAATGCAGGGATGGTAATAAATATATTGATAATCGATATTATTAAAAAATATCTAATATAAAAAATAATGATATATATATCAAATATACTAGCTCGCAGCTGTTCGATGGATCCAGCGTAGAGGTGGCATGCAGGGGCCATCGGCTCCCCCGAAAATATTTTATATAATAAATAAAAATTTTTATTAAGTTAGGACAATTCATCCGTTAATACATTATAACATCTGGTGTCACTGATGAGGAGGTTAATTATTAATTTTTATAGTAATACTCGATTAGGGCCATGTGTATGACGAGTGGAGGGTGATTCTCTTACTCTGGTGCATATATTAGATATTTAGGGAAATGAGAAAAAGCGGTCAAGTTAAATGTTACCACTAGTATACGTCTATCGTATGACGTGCATTGCTGTTGACTAAGTTACGAATATAAAAATTAATAGCAAATTTCGTATTTGGTCTTAAAGCTAGAGTCCTACAAGGACAGTGTAAAATTAGTTATATAGAAATAAATATTGTACATTATGAAATAATAAATAATTCTTATAATATAATTATTACTACTCTCTATTCTTATCTGCCTTCTTCTATCATAATTACATATCATAATTATCCTATATATATCTCTATCTATTATATCCTCTCTAGTTATATTATCGTCAGTTTTACCCTTTTATAATCTTAACTCTTTATCTCTACTTATTTCTTACTCTCTCTCTCTTTACTTCTTTCTTTACTATATATATTATATATATATATCTCATATATACTCTCTCTCTCTCACTCTTCTCTCTCTCTTCTCCTCTCTCTCGTCTATCTCAATCTCTCTACTCATTACTCATCTACACTATCGTCTATCACATTTACTGTCCTACTCTTAGCTCTCACCAGAAGATACGCTACGAGAAGTGATGTTATTCTCTCAGCTTACTCTTACTAAATTGAGATTTTTTTGTGTTTTGTCTCAAGTAAATGATTTTGACGGGAATAAGTCGTGGCAACAAAATTAAATGAGAAAAGTACTTGAACTGTTTTTGGATATGCATATTAAGATGGACAGGGTATGACGGTGCAGCAGACACTGAGTAGTGAGTTCAGGGTGTCAGAAGTAAGAAAGGAAACAACTGTCAAGCTATTTTACTCATGCTTTTGCATTGCTTAAATTTATGCCTCACAACGCTTCTAAATTCAAAGGGATAGTCGAGGTGCAATGGATAATATCAGAATGATTTCGTACCATTTTTTCTTCAAAAATGCTAAGAGGACAAAATTGTTTGAAAAAAAAATAAACTTATTCCTAAGAGTAGCAGAAGAGATTAAAAAGTTTATGTCGACAACTCGCTGGAGCCAGGACTGATCGTTTTTATTATTTAACAGAGATGATTAACCCGATACATAGCAGCCTTTAGAACAGAAAAATGTGCAGTTGTTGCAGCAGTGGAGACGAGCCACCTTGATGTGTAGTTTAGAATGAATCTTTTTGGTTTCCTTTTTTTAAGGAGTATTTAGTTTAACATACAATTTTTCAAAACGTTTTCAGACACACGTTAATTGATTTGGTGATAGTAATATTTAAGTAAATTACTAAAACTAAACTTGAAGCATCAGAGAAAATTGCAAATTAGAATTTGCAGCATATTTTTAAAAGACATGTGCTAAGCGCATCGTGAGATCTGAGGCTGGATATGTGAATTGCTGTACCAGGGATTAACAAATTCCAAAAATTATCGCACATCCTACTTCTGACCAACAGACTTATTATCGCACATCCTTTTTATACCCAATTTTTGGATGATTTTAATGTCAGCCCTGGGGAGGAGGTTTGTTAAGTATAAAAAGAAATTATATCTTCCTTTGCAATTTGTTCCATACCAACCAGGTGTAATGTGCCATATGAGAAGAATAAAGATGTAACATTTTACAAAGTAGATACTCGAAGCCCAATTGAGGATTTAGTAAAAGCAGAATGATTTATGAAGTTGAAATGGCATCCAGCACACGCATGTCCAAAACACAATAGACGAAGTAGTTTCTTGTTTGAAGTTGCAATTTTAAAAAATATTTACTAATTTTCGTTGCAAATACTGGCAATTCAATCATCTGTAACTACTGCTTTCAGTAGAAAGATAAGTTCTTTCAACATTATGATTCTGAAACCTACCTTGAGAATACTATTGGCACGATGAAAGACTTACGGAACTGCCTCTTCCTACATAATCGAAATACTTGATATAAAAACTAAAGGATGCTTATTCTCGGACTTTTGTTCACTCTTCATGCTGGGCGCATAAAGTTAACACCAGGTACGATGAATTTTATAATTTATATAAGTTATTTTCAATTTTTCCTTAGAAATTTAATATTTGGTTCTTCCACTTATATATATACTATATATAGTATATATATATATATATATATATCTATATATATAATATATATATATATATATATAGTATAATAATATATTATTATATATAATTATATATATTAAATAAATTTTTGTCTGGCCCCCCCGAAAAAAATCCTGGATACCCCACTGTAATATATATATATTATATATAAATATTATTTATATATTCTATTATATTATATATATATATAAATAAATATATATATATATATATATAATATATATATATAGCTATATAAATATATATATTATATATATAATAATATAGTATATATATTATATAGTACTATATATATATATATATATATATATATATATATAGATATTATTCATGTATATATATATGAATTTATTATATATAATATATATATATATATATATAATATATATTAACTAATATATATATATATATATATATACATATATTATATACTTCTTGTATATATATATATATATATACATTTATGTAGTATATACTATTATATATATATATATATACTCTATATTATATATATCAGGTATAGTAATATATATATATCTATTATATTATATATATATGATATAATATATTTAATTACGTTATATTATATAATATATAACATTAGATAATATTATATATATAGCTATATATATATTACTATAAATATAAGATATTACCTATATATATGCTATTATAGTAATAGATCTATAGTATATATATTAATACTATATATATTTAATTATTAATAATATTAATATAGGTAATTATATATAAATATATAGTATTATAATAGTATATAATATATGTATATATATATATATATATATAAACTAGTAAATATATACAAAATAAGTGTCAATATATATATATATAAAAATATGATATATATCTTTAATCTTTAAATAGTAGTAATTAATATATATAAGGTATAAATATATATATATATATATATAGGGTAATAAGCTTATTTACATATTTATATTTTTATATATAGATATATAGTATATATATATGATATAATATATATATTATTTATAATAGTATGGCTATTGATATATATATAATTATCATATACTAAATAATATATATTATATATATATAAGTATATATATAATATCTATATGTATATATATATATATATATATTATATATATTATTATTAACTGTATAATATGTATATACTACTAATAATATATATATATATATGATATATTATATAATATATTTATAGTATTAGCGCGATGATCGGAATACAACCGCAACCCGAAACCTAAACTGCAAGAGTCGAGATGGCAACCGCACATATTGTTTGACAACCGCAACCCGCCGGATTGACACTGGTCTTCACAATCGGCAATTGCAGCCAGCAATTCTGCAGTTGTCACTGGTCTCGCACTGGCAATTGCCGAGTTATCAGCAGTTATTCTTTTTAAGCTTATCTTTTTCCAAGAAGGTTAAGACTATCTCATTGCAGTCCTCTATATCAAATTATTCTTTATTGTGTCGATTTAAAAACAATCTTCACCAGACTCAGAATGTTTGAGTTGAAAGAGGAATTAAATCATTTGTACAAAAACAAAATTTGGAGTTAACTCGAGATTGATAATTTCTGGGAAAGAAATTTCTTGTATTTCATCGCAAAGTATCTAGATTCTCGATATAAAGGAAATTTTTTTACAACTTCTTATGTTTCGAAGGGAGTTCAGGAAGACAATAGGCAAAACAATTTAAGGAACTCTTCAGAAATATGGAAGATTATATCATGTTAACAGAGATTCACTAAAACCCGAGATTAAAAGCTGCAAGAAATAAAGCAACCTTCAACATCCAAGCCAAAAATTCTGTTTGAATTCTGGGCACGGTCTAATACTTGGTACGGGCTAAGTCCAATTTT
>JABUQX010081195.1:10000-12500 GCA_015478945.1 Trachelipus rathkii | reverse complement strand
TTCAGAAAAACGTTCACAAATTACAAAAAGCAGATTGGACAAGAATTCCATCACAAACAAACCAACCAAATACATCCACAGACGAAACACTATGCTCCCCAAATCTTCACAAAAAAACTTCAATATTCAACTTCAGAAAAACGTTCACAAATTACAAAAAGCAGATTGGACTAGAATTCCACCACAAACAAACCAACCAAATACATCCACAGACGAAACACTATGCTCCCCAAATCTTCACAAAAAAACTTCAATATTCAACTTCATAACTACCGTAACTAACTAAAAACCCATCAATTTGGCTTTGTCAAAATATACAATAACTACTGTAGCTAAAAAACGCCAATTTGTCTTATTCAAAATATACTATATGATACCCAAACCATCCATTATCTACTCAATCCTGTTTTAAATGTTGCAATCAAGTAACACTCAACAACCTCCTGTGGCAAACCATTCCAAAAATTAGCAACCCTATTACTTAATTATTGTTTTCTTATATCAAGATTGGATGCCTTCTTCTTAGTTTTTTTTACTGTGCCTCTGGTCTCTCGTCCGTGGTCTACTATAAAGAATTTATTGGTCTCTGTATTATCAATAGATGCAAATATTTTGTAGACTTCTAACATGTCCCCTCTGAGAAATCGCCTTTCCACAAAAAAAAACATTCCTAACTCCTTCAGCCTCTCCTCATATCTCTTACCCTCAAACCCAGAAATCATCCTTGATGCCTTACGCCGCATTCTCTCTAGCATGTATATATGTCTTTCCTTAAAATAGGGGCCCAAACTTATGCACAATAGTCTAATGTTGGCCTAACATAGCTAATATTCCTTGCTCTTGTAAACGGCATTGCGATTTATTATACCTAGCATTTTATTAGCTTTATTCCTTGCTTCCAAACACTGATTAGCTACTTTCAAATTACTGCTTAGAATCACATCTAAATATTTTTCTTAGTCCACAGACTCAAGCCAATTCCCATTCATATCGTAGTTAAAACTTTTTTTTGAGTAACCTAGGTGAAGAACCTTACACTTTTTAGTATTAAAATTCATTTGCCAATATCTGCCCACCCAAAAGGTTTATAGACATCATTTTGAATATTTATGCATCCATCACTTTTCCTTACTGAAGTAGCCAATTTGTTATCCTCTGCAAACCTAGAAATCTTACATTTAAGTCCCTGGTCTAAATCATTTATATGTATTTGAGAAACAATAGTGACCCCAGCACTGAACCCTGTGCGACACCACCCTTCACTATTTCCCATGATGACTTATTGCCAATTAGTTGTACCACTGGTTTTCTATTCCACCACTCTTTAACACAACCATATACCACTCCACATATATAACATTGCAATAGCTTCATCAGCCTTATGTGGGGAACCTTATCAAAAACTTTGCTAAAGTCTAAATATAAATAATATCAACTGGATCTCCTTCAGTAATGTATTCCATAAACTCTGAAAGGTTTTTCTGACATGCTCTACTCTTTCTAAAACCATGCTGGGAGTCATACAATATCTTGTTATCTTCTAAATATTTCTCTATATGACCTTTTTCAGTAACTTTTTCCAAAACTTTTACAAGCCAAAGATGTTAAGCTTAACTGGCTATTAATGTTTCCAAATCTTTCCTTATACCTTTCTTATATATAGGCACAACATATGTTGTTTTCCAGTCGTCTGGCACCTCACTAAATTTTATATATTGCTTAAAAATCAAATACAGTGCCTTTGCAGTGCTGGGTACTACCTCCATGCAAGAATTCTAGCCATTTTACCACATCAGGACTGTAGCTTTACTTGGGTCAATATGGTCCAGTAAAGATTTTAATATTTTTACTCAATTCAAAATTATGTAAGTCTATTTATTATAATTGGCCATATGCAGAACTATAAGTCTCCAAACTATTATCCAAATTTTCCTCAGTAAACATTGAAGCAAAATAACCACTGAAAATGTTGACCAACTCCCTATCTGTACTCACTAAATTTCAAGCAATATAAATTGGACCAATTGTCCTATTCTTACTTTTAAATTTAAAAAAGTTAAAAAATTTCTTCCGGCTCTTATTACTATCAATAACAATCAATAAAAATCTCAAATACCACAACACTAAACACAGCCATCCAAAACGTCACTTTAATAATTTAAAAAGGCCCGCAAGCCTCAAATATACCTTGGGATACCTAAAAAATATAACCCCACCCTTACACCTGAAACCTCAAACTTGATCAAACAACAAAATCTACTCAAAAAATCAGCACAGCAAACAAATTAAAACACAAATCAATAATTTAAGCACACAAATTACAAACCTAATCAAAACACATACTTCAAATAATATTCAAACCCATCTAACAAAAACCTGCAAAACACAAACAACAATAGAATGTGGAACATAATAACAATATTCAACAACACAAAAAACAACCTAACTCCCACGCACAAATCTATCAAAAATCCCAACACTCAATACCCACAAACACAAA
>JABUQX010081194.1:22500-49450 GCA_015478945.1 Trachelipus rathkii | reverse complement strand
AAGAGACGAGAGAGAGCAAGAGAGTGAGAGAGAAGAGAGAGAGAGAGAGAGAGAGAGAAAGTGAGAGAAGAGGAGAGGGGAGAGAGAGAAGTGAAAGAGGATTAGCAGTTGATCGTTCCCTATGTGGAGCAGAGAATGTAGAATCGGAGAGAGAGGTAGAGCGAGAGAGGAGAGAGAGGATAGAGAGAAAGAAAGTAAGAGAGAGAAGGAGTGTGTAAGTGTGTGTGTATATGAGAGAGTGAGTGGGAGATTGTGAGCGAGTGAAGAAAGAGGGAGTAAGAGAAAGAGAGAGAGAAGTGAGAAAGAGAGAGAGAGAAGGAAGGATAGTGGAGTGTAGTGTGCTGAGAGATGAGGAGAGCGAAGTGTAGTGTGGAAAGAAGAGAAGAAAGGGAGAGAGAGGGAAAACACTATTTAAAATAAAATAGAAGAGAGTGAAACTGAAAGTGAAGGTGGTGGCAAGAAGAAGAGAAAGAGGAAGACAAGGCAATAAGAGAGAAGAAAGAGAGGAAGAAGAGAGACGAGAGCAGACGGAATTGAGAAGGAGCATGATGTTAGAAAAATGTATGAGAGAGATGGAAGAAGAGGAGTTGAGAGGGTGGGAAGTGATTACATCAGCACAAGGATTTCTAAGATAAAAACTTCACTTAAGGGAATCCATATGTGAGAAGAAGAAGATGAGAGAGGAATGTAATGAAGAATAAGAAGAGACAGGTAGTGATGTGTGTGTGTGATGAATGAAGGGGAACTCTGTGTGTCGTAGAAGAGAGAGGAAGAACAGAGAAGAGAAGGAAGAAGAGAAAGAAGAGAAGAGAGAAAGAGAGAGAGAGCACATCAACATGAAATCAATAATAATAAATAAATAATAATAATAAATAATAATAAATAATAATAAATAATAAATAAGAATAATTAAAAAAAATAATAAATAAATAATAAATGATTAATAAAATAATAATAATAATAAATAATAAATAATAATAATAAAATAATTAAATTAAAATAATGAATAATAATAAAATAATAAATAATAATTACGAGCTGTTTGATAAATTGTTTTATAAATAAACTCACGACCCTACTTATAACATTTTTTAACAGATGGAGAAACATTGCAGTTTGTATTATTATTATTAATTTTTCGTTTCGCAATTTTAATTTTTAACTTCTTAATTTGCTCGAGTTTTCGTAAAATAAAATAGGTTTCCAATTTTTTAATATAAACACGTTTTAATGAAGCTGAGGAATGATCACTTCTTTAATTAGTTAAGAGCTGGTTAAAAATATAATTTCTGCTCTAGCGGAAGGTTAAAAATTCATTTCACAAAAGGTGTAATTATGATTTTAATCAACACAAAAGCCTTAAAAGATATTTGAAATTTTAAAAATCTCCAGAGACCCGAGATTAATGTCAATCAGTGACGTCATTTGCAAACGCTAATGCCCCCAATCTGTATGCATCAAAGAAAATCTTTCAACAAGAGTCTGGTATATAATTATGTTTTAAATTTTCGTTGAATAGTGTTGATATACTGCTTATTACCTGAAATTACCTATCATAAAACACTCGCACAAAGCAGGTATTCACTGCCACTTAAAAAACCAATGAAATTTTTATAAATTCGTCGTTAGTGAACCTGTCCTTGAATAATGAATATCAATAATTTTGCTTAAGCAGCTTGTATTCCCAGATAAAATCTCAGCGTATCTACTGGCTGCTCGGAGCTAAATGGCAACAAGATACACATACTAGTATTTGTGATGAGACTAGGAATTGGAACGCATCTTTCTTATCAGAATTTTAAATTTGTTCCAAATTATACATATTCAATTCATCATTTCTTATCTTTATCATTATCTTTAATGTTATATTTAAACTCTTTTAAATATCACTGAAAACCGCAATTAATTGAATGAAGTCACTATCACTTCTTTAGATTCGTTATAGATTGAGTCCTAGCAAGGTCAGAAAATCAGGTGAATACTATTTGCCTATTTGAGAGGGAATGGGGAGAGGAAGATGTGAAGGGATATGAAGAGAGCGGACAAAAATTAAAGGAATGCGTAAATTTCTTGCACGATTCTGATTTAAAGTGTAAAATTTTCGAGGGAAAGAGGAGGTTGAGGATTGGTCCACCTCTTCATTTCTGAATTGCTAAATATGATTAAATTTTCTTATTTTTGGTTCCAACAGGCCCTCATGTTTTTGTTTCAATTGTAGTTATTAATAGCAATTAGAGTTTGTTTTAATATCTAATATTAACGATCACTAATTTAGTTGTGTTGTTATAAGTGCATACGAAGTAAAATTGCAGAGGTTATATTAGCCAATATGTTATTTTAATTAGACTTCCAGTGTTGAACAATTAAGCACCTGTGCTTGCGCATTGGCACCGAATATCGATTATTTCTAGTGATTAGCCCATTTTTGGAGACTTGCATATAAAACTTTAGATAGTGGTAATAGATTTTGAAATATTTCACTAAATGGTATTTCGAAAAATCATTTTTAAAGTGGCACTCTTCAATTTGAATAAATATCAATTATAAATACCACTTATAAATAATAAATAAATTGATTGTATCTGAGAATTAAAGCATAGCAAACATCGTTTTAAAATCAACAAACACAGGAGAAAGAAAGGATAAACGACTTCCGGCCTCTCAGATGAGAGCGATCCACCAACTCTACAATAAATAATAAAATAAAAAACCTTAATAATAATAATAATCAATAATAAATAATAAATAATAATAAATAATAATAATAAATATGAGAAAGCAGGTACACAAGATAAGAAAATTATATTATCGTATTGTCACATTAATTTTCAATGATTAAAATACAAATTAATAAAAATAAGATGTTTAAGCCCTCTGCACTACTTCTATAGACGGAGAAGAACTCTCCGAAAATCACAAAACAAAATCAATATAAAACACAAAATATTACTGATTAAAATTGAATAATACTAATATGTTCCTCTTCAATTTCAGATTATGAAGGTGGTTGATGATTTTACGTCGAATGGAAATCAAAGGACAAGAAATCAAAATAAAGAAAAAGTGGGGAGTAGCAACCAATAAGAGATTTGCTTGAGAAATTGAATATGTAGTGAGTTAGTATATCTAAGATATATTCAATTAAAAAATAATCAACAAATATAATTATTATATGAAATATTAAAAACTAGTAAGAATATAATATATATAATTATATAATATAATATATATAATATATATTAATATATAATATATATAAATCATAATAGTATTATATAATAACTATATATATATATAATATATATTATATATATATACTATATATATAGATTATATATTATATAATATATATTATATATATTACAGTATATATATAATATATATTGACACTCTAATATATATTATAATATATATAAATTATATAGTATATATAGATACTATATATATATATTATATATATAATAATATAATATATATATATATATATAATTATATATAATTATAATATAATATATATATCATATATCACCCACCTTCCCCCAGACTGAGGCGGTCGGTTCCTAGTGCTAAGCACCGGAAACAGAAAATCTAGAAGATATGAAAAATGCAAGCTCGCGAAAGAAAGGAATCAGCAATTTACCACCCCCTTTTATACCTTTTAGAGAACTCGATAAACGCGCAGTCAGCTAAAAGTCCAACAATAGAGCTTCACATGACAGCAACGGACCACTCACTATATAGCAATTTCGCCAACAATCTAAGGATTCATCCCTTACCGACCCAAGGTGGGAAAACCAAACCCCTCACAAAAAAAATCCACCCATCACTCCTATATAGCCACCTATTTTCTATCCGCCATCTGCCCAAACTCACATATCCATCTAAACTCGGTCCATTCCTTACTGCTCAATCCACTTTATCTTCTGTCTCCCAGTCACCGGTCATTTCCAACACACTCACCACCATACATCCACATAACCAAACCGACTATCAATTCATCCTTTCCACATGACCAAACCATTTCAATGTAACTTTTAAATTTTTCTCTCATTATACTCCTGTTCTTCAACTCACACCATACCACACCCTAAAGCGTTCATTCCTCATTTTATCAATTCATTCTCACACCTTAACACCCCATAAGATTGTCCATCTGAACAACATTGTTCTTTAGATAGAGCTTAAAACCTCTTATTCTAAAACCATAGTCACTATTATGTCATAACACAGAGTAACAACAATACCAACTCATGTAAGACCACTAGTGCACTCAAAGATCTTTAGTCCACTTTACATCCAACCAAGGAATATTAAATACACTAGCCACTTTCCTACCATTCACAACCTTACTACTACACTCTGCATAACATCCGTATCGACCTATTTCAATCCAAACAATATATCCTAAAAAAATATATTAAACACAAAATACTTGTTCCAGATTGCTCACCATCCAAGCATAAACTTCACATCCAAGGACTGTACACTCACTAAACAACCAATAACACTATACTCATTATCATTACATTTACTTTCAAACTCATCTCTTTTACACACCACTGCCAAATCACTTCTATCAATCCTCTACAAAACTAACTATTCAAAATTAAGCACACGCAAAATCAAATCCATACCCACACATAATAGCGATAAAGGGCACCCGTCACTATCATGTAACAATATCTTCAATCGTTCTAACATACTTCCCCTGCCCACCCCCACCATCTATAACCCCATCAATTAATAACAAAATCGAAAATAAACCAAGGAAAGAACATTAAACACATCTTTGCCGCCTCAACTCCGCGAATTAATAAATTTATAAAAACACAAATCACTTTCAACTCATAATATTACATAAGAACATTACGACCTACTATCGTCATACAATACTTGATTCAATCAGAAGCCCACCCCAACCAAAACACCTTATTCAAACTAACATCATCCAATAGAGCTTCCCTAAATAATGCTAATATCTGTCCTTTCATGACAACGTTCCAAGGAGCGAAACACAATTTACTTCTTTATCTGCATTTAGTGTCCCACAATAATCATTTTGTATATCAACATAAAGATCATTTGATCCAACACATCCTCTACCGCAATTCTAACTACACACATGCTTCTTACCATCGAAATCCCCAGTCAACTACGACGCCAGCTCGTATCAAGACCAAAAATAACCGAGCATTATATTATACCACTACAACACATTCTATTAAAACTTATATACCCTAAATTCCTAGTAGTATCACTTATCTCCATCAACCCTATAAATAATAAAGGATAATAACTGATTGAAACTGCTCCCTCCAATCCCGACGCCAAAACTAATACCCTCCAATAAATGCCTTTGATTACAGTTACTGAAAAAAAACTGCAAGCTAGACAAAATATTAAGAAGCAGTTGACTGAAGCTCTTACATGTGAAATAGATTTCAACCAAAGACATGCATGCTTATAACGACTCTATAAATATATATTAATATATATATAATATAAAAATATATCTATATCTAAATATATATATATATAATATATATATAATTATATTATAATATAATATATATAATATAATCATAATAATCATATATAATATAATAATATATTATAATAAGTATTAATAACATATATATAATATGATATATAATATATATATATGATACATTATATATAGAAGAACGCACAAGGCTTGAGCTTGCTTATTATAAATACATTTCATTAATAAACGCAAATAGTTAAATAATTTGCAATATTAGAATATAAATAACAATTGACGCAAGAACAAGGAACTGATAGATGCGATTATACAGTCTATTTAGCAACAATAAATTACTATATATTTATAGGCCTAGTTATCAATTTTCTACGGGTTAGGTTAATAAACCTCAGGGCTAAAAATCCCTTATTATGACACCGTCTTCTTAAAAGTAAAAGGTATTTATTGATTCTCTGTCGATTATCATTTAATTTCTAACAAATATTTAGTGTCAATAATAAGTCTAATTTCAACTCAAATATAGATATTATAAATTCAACATAAACTAATTAACAGACAACGCCTAAATTTTCATATATACCTTATTGCGGGGAAGGAAAGATTAACCCAACAGAGTTTATTAGACAATGAATCCGAAATAGAGGCGAAACTAATTGTACCAGGTGGTAGTTAAGTGTGGCTACTTTACTCACTAACCACATATACCTTACTAGGAATGCTACTGCATTGCCTACAGAGATGTATGTAACCACCCATAAGGCTGAACTTCATATTTCGAGCGAAACTGTAAGGAATCGTCTGGGTATATGATGTGTAGAGAAATAAATGGCGACGAAGGAGAAGAGAGCTATAAGATGTGAAATTTGAAAATCTAAATTTTGATATTGCTATTAAGTGACATAGAAACAAAGAATGAAAGGAAGCCGGTCGTGAAGGAAGTGAGATGTATGGTAGTGAATATGTGGTAAGAAATAAAGAGAGAAGTGCTTCGATTGCTGAATCGACGTGACAAGTGGCATAGAGCAATATATTGGTGATTTATGATATTGTGTGAAAAAGGGAGTAACTAGAATTCTAAATGGTTTAAAATAATTAAGTTTTATAAAAAAGTCAAGGTAAATATGTGGTTGTGACATTAATTTAGGTCCATCTTATAGCCAGATGACTCTAAAACTCTCCATTAACTTCCAAACTCATAATTTAAATGTGTGCTCCACTCGTTCTGTAATCTAAGATGTTGCCTACTACTCTAACAGCTTATCTGATTCAATTCTTGCCGAATATAGGGTCGAATTTCCAGTGAGAATAAACGTAATCTGTGAAGTTCAACTCTGTTGAAAACTCAAACTATCTTTCATATCTCCCTCTCTAAAATACCTACCCAAACTTTCCACATCCCCTTTAAGACGTAAACGTAAACGTAAACATCAACGTAAACAAACATAAACATAATCTAAGAGAACTAAACATTAAAAATAGTTACGTGAATTGTCTTTGAGAAACCTACGATATCCCCACAATCGGAATGCTAAAAAAATGGCCTACAAAAAAGCTGCAGGAAATTCTGTTCAGATTGCGAGAAATTTTATATTCTTCTGCCCCCTGCAGAACTCCAGTTATAGAAAGTTCTCGATAATCGCCCCAATGTATGAAATACTGCTTACCCACATTTGGTGTGGATCCGCTTTCCACCCTACCTTTAGGATAAGAGTTGAAGCTAAGCACTAAGAGCTATAAACTGTCCATACTTTGACCCCTTGACCCTCTTTCTCTGCGTCTGACGTAAGGTGCACTTATCATTCTTTTCATAATAGCGAAGATATTACAAACGACAGGTGCTACGCCGTGAATTGACCTCTCATTCATTTCATCCAACTACTGCAGCGTCCTAACGTAGCTAAAGTGGTGAACCATTATTCTATCATCATGAAAATGTAAATGAATTATGGAAAAATCACAGGAATACACTCGAATTGTGAAACAAGGATACCTCACTAATCTTTACCAGCCACATCTGTGTTATGGAACTAAACCTTTCCTCCCTAAATTATAATTAATTCACACCGCCAACTAATCCTTAATCTTTCCATACTAATTAAAGCCCGCGAGTCTAGCGCCCACCTGAGGAATAATTGACGTTCTCAGCAAAGTCATAGGTTGGGTATAACTTTACCATTAATATTTTAACAATTATATTATTTCCTTTTTATGAATTTGTTTATTATTTATTTGTTTAATTGTATAATAATTTACTGCCCCCTCTTTGAAAAGGCCCCACCCCTCGAGTGTTTAAAAAAGTAAGTAATCATGCTAAAAAAAAACATATAAAATACTGAGGAAAAGTTATGGGAAGAAGAATGAATAACTTTCTGAAATAAATCCTGAATGCATAGTGTTGAAGAATGGATGAAAGTAAGAAACTTTTAAAATTGATTATAATATTAAGCGACTTAAAATAAGTGAAAAGTATTCGAAAAAGGAACAGAATTAAGATATAGCAGGTTAGCTAAATAGGAGGGTGCAGGAGAAAATTGAGAATGCGTAAGAGCTAAATTGAGCTTCTTGTGAAATGAGTCGAAATAGTGTGAAAAAGCAAATACATTCTTCGGGCACAAGACAGTAATTACACAAGTAATACGAGAGTTAGAAGTAAATAGATACCATTAAAGTATCGAAAGTGAAAAAATTGACTTTAATGAAGAATGTTGAAATATGTGCAAAATAGAAAACGTTAAATCAGTGAGGGAGATAGGAATGGGAATAAATCAGATCATCAAGAAACTATTTATAATACAAAAATATAAAATTAAAGAATTAGTGCGAGCAAATGGATGTAGAAGAAAAAATGAATGAGGAAGGAGGCAAAGAGAATTAAGATTGAGAAGTTAAGCAAACAAGGTTATAAAAAAAAAAAAAAAAATGGAAAAGTATAAGGAGAGAACTTTAAAAAATAAATAAGATTGAATAGGACAAGGCTCGAAAAACTAAACAAATAATTAGACGCAAAATGAAAAGACCTCTTGATAGGTAGCTGCAAAAATAAGATATATGTGATGAGCTAAAGCTAGACAACTTAAAAAAAAGAGTGAAAGTGGTGGACTGAATGAAGTGATGCAAAGGATTAAAAAGCAAAAAAAAAGAAGCAACAATAGAGCATTGAAATCTACTAAAAAACACAAAATAAAAGGAAGATCTCTTTTGGCAAAATTTTCTAACGAAAGAGATGAAGAATAAAAAACGAAAACTACAATAGAAGAAATAACTTAACAAGAGATAAATGAAGAGTATGAAACAGAGGAATGAATGGAAAAATATACAAAAGAAAGAAAATCCACAATAAAAAAGAAATAACAAAATTTTAAGGAAGTAGTAAAAGCGAATCTATCAGAGAATAAATGAATAGAGATGTTGCTGGTCATTGACTGATTTAGAAATGGATGTGAAAGGAAGATAGAGTACGACTACGCATAAAGAGAGTGTAGGAGCTTCAGCACAACCTCCCCAAAATAACCAGCTGCCTGAATACATTAAAGCCAAGAATGAAAAGGTGATAAAATGAATGTAGTATGTTAGAGGTTTTTAAATGTGTGTATAAGAAGAAATAATAGGATATTTGATATGAACGGTAATATAGTAAGAGAGAAAGTACATAACAGCGTAAGATTGAGAAAGTTGAAGAAAAACTCCAAAGTATAAGATGGTAATACTAGTAGATAAATAAGTCTAGATGGAGAAGCGACAGATTGGTGTGATAACTATGACAGGATTATGAATTGATAATAACAAAGCAATTTATGGAGAGAGTATAGCTTCCGAAGGATGGAAAGTGAGCAAGTAATAGCAGCCAACTACTTAAAGGCGTTTAAGCGAGAAGACTGCCCAGGAACAATATAAGGACATAGTTATATTGAAAAAGCTATTGTATTTGGACCTTGAAAAAGATTGATTCGAAGTGAACTGAGGACTGCGAAGAACAAGGTTCATATTAAGAAGGGTTAGAGGATTATTGATTCAATTTTTCACATTTTTTGGAATAATTCTCCCCCGGAGAAAATCGATCAAGAATTAAATTAAATATAATAATAGTATTGTTATGACTTATGCAAACAAGCGAATATAGACAGGATTAAACGGGAAGCGACGAGGGCAGGTTGTTAATAAAATATAGGCTCGAACTGCTCTAAGTATTGCTCCCCAATAAAGCGCCAGCGACACGACTCACAACCTAGCCACACCATCAGCATACGTAACCGGCTACGCGCACCACGACCTCACCACAGTCCACCCACTCCGTCTAAGTATAAATATAAAAGGCAATTGCCTGGCTTCCACCACTATCTTCTACTGAGTTCACACATAAACATACTATCAACCTACTTACAGTGCCCAGTTATAAAAATATAATATATATAAATATATATATAATATCATAAATATATTAAATATAATATATAATATAATATATATAATATAATATATAATTCAATATGAATTGGTGATTATTTATTATTATTATTACTAATCTACCAAATAAGAATGGTATAATCTGCCGCCACGACATAAATGATGGTCAGAGTTCTATAGTTTAAGAATTTAATATGGACCTATTGTAAAATAGCGTATAGTGGTATTTATAATAATTTAATAGAATGAGATATAATATACATAATGGACTAAAGGGATATTGATCTTCCAATATATAATTGTTAATTATAATATTTGTAAATAATATAGCAGTAAATGATAATAGTTATTTGATTTTAGTTATTATACATTGTAAATATAAATATGCTTGAAAAAGGGGGTGAATTGGAAGAGCTTCCTGATTATCCGAAAGATGTTGCATTCCAAATATAGAGAATTTATCTAAGGCAACTGGTGGTTATGTGGTGGGTGATACGCCGATATGTTGAAGATAGATCTATATCAGACGTTGAAAAGACAGAGAAGAAAGAGAAGTCTCAGAGATTGCAAGTAACTGACTAATTAACCAGTATAAAGAGAGACAATTTAGATAAACTGAGATATATAATGATACAATTACAAGTACAATGTGTGGTTAAGATCCAACTGAATTAAAGATGTTAAGTGGAAAACAAAGAGCAAAGAAGAATCTGGGGGATAAAGTTGAGAAAGAGCTAATGTGGATCTGTAGGATACTCTCCAAATATTAAATAATAATAAAAGTAGTAGAAGCAAAGTATCTGCGAGTGTAATACAAGTAACCATTACCAAGGACATGGATGTTATGACCCAAAGTGTGACTCTCTCCGAAAAACATATGAGGGCTGATCAAGTAGGATCCCCAAGTGTGGTACATGGAAGTGACAACATTAAGAAGATCACTATATCTGTGACACAATATGATAAGAGGAAAATACAAAGCAGACGATGACTTGTATCAAGCCGTGTGAGGATACATCTCCATGATATACTTTATTACAGAATGAAAGATATGTTGTTATACTCAGAAGCAGATTAATAGTATGATGGAGATACGAAGCCATGTGTGGAAATAGAACGCCATAAATATCAAAGGACTGAATATGCGTCGACTACATTATGGGAGAAACATCTTAGGAGGTCTGTTAGGTGATAAATTTAAAAATGAAGAAATTAAAAAAGAAAACGAACCGTAATGTTGTGATTGATTACGTATGGAAGAAGGGTAAGTGGAGAGAAGAATAAACGAGAATTCATGTATTAATTATGGCGAATTTTTCCGACAAAATTTACCTGGGCAAAGGGAGTTAATCTGTGGGGGAATTGTATAAAGCACCAATGAGTTTAATATAAAAAAAGACACAAATGGCCAAACTAGAAAATATTTCAAGCGAAGAACAACCCATATATCCGAAGAACGTCAGGAAAACCTAGAAAAAAAATAAAGAACAAGACAAGCATAAAGCGGTGTCAGGTGGTTGAACAACAATCATATCATATAAACCAAGTTATTGAGAAAAACCACTCAAACTAGAGAGATAGTCGGATATAAAAGACTAATAACCCAACTGTAAAGGAATTTGCGAATCATATGTAGACAAGAACACAATGAAATAAAATGGGCAGTTATCTTATGATGGAACCCAAAGCAAAATTCAAGAATGCAATAAACTATATAAGAGAGAGTGCGATGAAATAGACACAGCCAGTAATTATGCAATATCCACTCAGGATATATTAGACTATGATGAGTGCCATGAACGCTACTTTGTGCATTGTCACACGAGGAAATTGAAAACAAACCTCTACATATGGATAATATTTTAATTTAAATTATAACACACATGAGAATTAAACAGTCCCATTAAGTAACTCATTTGAAAAGTTTCACATAATATGTTTGTCTATTAATTAAATTTTTTAATTATATTACAATCTTAACCTTCATAATTCAGCCGGAAAAAGATTAAGGGTAGGAGCCTTTTCTTCTCAAATATTTATAATTAATTCACATAAATTAAAAGTAGTGGACCCAGGTCAGTACAAATACACTTATATTCAACTTACGACATGTAATACTTAAATATCATAGTTATCTAAACTATAACTATATAACAAAAGTTTCTTTGCGTACTTCCACTGTAACATTTCACATAAAAATTACACACCCAATCTGGGGTAAAACTAGGTTAATTATAACCTATAGTTTAATTGATATAAATATTATATATTATAATGTAGACTACTAAATTTTCGCATATTGGCAACTAAAATGCATATTACAATAGGGCAATCTGCACACACTACGCCCAAGGCTGGTATTTTTACACACAAACTACGTATTTACCAAAGAGTGGTGTCTACCACTGTCAGATAGAGCAAACCAATATCGTGGACCAGAAAAGAGAGAAAAAAGAAAACTGAACGAATTTATAGATAAATATACGCGTGTAGTAATGTATATCTGAATGAGAATCCAAATTCTAAAATAGTGACATCCGCAATAATAAATAATAAATAAATCCCAAAAAACTAAATAAACGCATTAACTGTGAGTGATTAAACAGAATAGGAGCGAGACCACGAAATCGCTAAACTCCAAAGAACAGACATGCAACTAGTATACGAACTATAGGTTAACATTGACGTATTAAACGCAGCACAACGGTACCCTTGAAATTTAATAAAGTAAATAGATTAATCAAAATGAATAAAGGAACTGGTTGCAGTTCAGAAACAGATAAATCCTCGAGAGATAAAAAAGAACATAAAGGTATAAACAAACATAAACATCATTAATACCCCAAAAGAAAAACACAGTTGAATGACAAAAAATTAGCTGGAGTGTCCAACGACGAACCTCAATTGTAAATTCTTACTACTAGAAACACTGCTAATTTCCCAACTGAGAAGATCGCAGTCCTAACCCCAATTAATTATGAAAAAGAAGAAACGAAAACTAACAGAAGTAAGGAAATCACAAAGAAAAACAAAAAGAGGATAGATAAAAAAATTGCGACCCTTATAACTTGGGAACCGAAAAGTTCATAAGGAAAATTTTTATTAATTGATAGTAATAATAATAAGCTAGCTTCTCTCTATATGAAAATAAAAATAAAGATAAATTGGGGACTTATCATTTAGCCTAAAATGAGAGCTGTTTGCTCGCCATAAGAAAAGTTTCAGTTATTATATAAATAAAACCTAACCACGGTAACAAAACTAAGATAAATACAAGAAAACAAATTCTCATCACGCCAGACCTTGTCTACTCTGTAATTATACCATTTAGGAGAAGAAATTTGATTTTCAAACCAATTCCATTTAATCGGAGTGCTCAAATAACCACCCATTTCCTTAAACCTTCAATGAGCGGCCACTACGAACTTAACATTCATTAAATGGGTTAAATCGTAACCCCCAATTCAAGAAACTAAGAAACAGAAGTAATGAGCATATTAAATGTTTATTATTAATATCTCCGAGTAAATAAGTATCTTTTCCTCGTTGAAAATGCACCAATTTTCTGGACTAAAATATAATAGATCAAAGATAGATTCACAATCAGCTATGGAAATAAGAAATGTATTATAAGATATATTAACTATAATAATATTATAATAAATTAAATAATATAATATAAATAATATAAATAAATAATATAATAAATAAATAATAGATAATTAACCAAATTAAATTAAAAATTAAAATTTAATAATATACGGTTTAAAGTAAAGGATAAATGGTGCCTGTACAAACATTGAAATTTTTTTGTTCATTACAATATAATATACTATAATATAACATAATATATATTGACCAATTGTTTATCTAGACATCTTTTACTAGAACTTTTCTAAGGAGGGTATCCATCCATATAATTATTCCATTTCATTATCTAAATTATTTCCACCATATATTAATTAATTTATCAAAATCATATATTATTTGATAATACCACAAATAACGTTCAGAGTGGCGCCGAACTCTGAAACCAATTTCAACATGATTTACTTATAGACAACTTACATTCAATCTCAATTACTATTTACAATATCTAAAGTTCTCAGAATTTCGATTCAGTTCTTTTAAAATTTTTTAATTCTAAAATAAAACTAAAGAAAAACAAGAATAAATAAAAAACCCCAAGTATAACATGGAGAATCCTAAAATGTGAGCTCGCCCCACTTAATGAAAATACAAAAAGAATCAAACTGAGTGCAGGGCTTAACGTTTGTACTATTCCCGGCAACATTTAATTATGTTGAAGGAAGAAGACTTCTTGCAGTGTTTATGACGCCATGCCGTATTGATTTATAAAGAACAAAACAATGGAGCGTCAAAAGTGACAACCCAATGATAAAGAAACAAAGGAAAAACTGAACAATAAAGAAAACAAGCAGCTGGGAGTCACTTGAACCTCAATATAAAAGAACCAGCAACTGGGCGTCACCCATAACCCCAATATTAAATGAACAGTTTGGAATTAGGATAAACGTGAACCTGCAAGGGAAATTCTCTTAATAAGTAGATAATTTTAATATTCCTGACAATGGGTGGAGTACCTTTGTAGCTGCTGATTAGACTAGTTTATCATTTAATATTTGCAATACTAAAGAGAACTAGGAAAAATAAATAAAGAACAAAAGAGAAAAAAGAATATATATATATAATAAGACACAAAAAAAAAAACTAGATGACTCTTTACATATTACATATATCATTTAAGTTAAACATATCTCTATCTACACATAGGTTTGACTTTCCAAATACCCACACAAGTATTTCGAGACAAAAGAGAAACACTAGATATATATTGCGTACTTTACGTAACCCCAATATCCATACTACAAGAACAACAGAATAATGACTATGGCACACCATGGAATTTAACATAACGAGCATAAACCACCAGAGTAACGTATAAGAGTATCGGCGCGAGTCGAGATATGCACACACAGTTTTAGTTTAGGTTAAAGACAATGACCACATCACAAGTGTGCAGTGACCGTACCTGTACAGAAAAAAGAAATTATTAGATCAAGGATAGGATTTTGAAATAGAAGAAGTCAAATAGAAGAAGTCAAAAGGAGGAAAGTCAGAGAGCATCACAGAGAAATGATGAAATTGTGTAGCAAAGTGTGAATTTCCAATCTTTCTCAATAATCTTAATATATAATATATTAAATTACCAAAATCATTGTTTAATATCTACAACAGTATATTACATAAAATAAAAAGATTTGAAAAAAAATAATATTAAAAACCAAACATATACTATTCTCAAAATTAATATTAAATGTTTATTGAAATTCCTATGCTTATTTATATAGATATAAAATAATTTTTGAGATTATAATAAATTTTAAGACTCATAATAGATATCAATTTTGTAAATACTCAATTAAAAATTTTACCAAATAAATACTTTAAGAGAAAGGGTGGACTAACCATTTAAAACCCACCAAAATTTTATGTTGAAAAAAAGAATTGCCAATTTAGTTAAGGGTGATTGAGTGTTATTTTTCATCCAGTTTGCAATGACAACGATACTGGGGAAAAATATAGTTACCCAATAATCATCAATGTTAAAAAGTATATATATCCCAATGTATCTGGCAACTGCAATTAAGAACAAGCAAAAATACTCAGACTATGGACACGGTATATAGTATTATAAGTCTCAACTGGGCACCTAAAAAAATTCTAGTTAATAAAAGGATATTATAAAGAAAATGAAAGTAAAAACTAGACGAAAAAAAACATAATAACTCCCTATAGAATTTATAAGCAAGTAAAACTGACGGTTCATTATGTAGTACCCCACCAACCATATTACAAATAAAAAAAAACTGTGTAGATAATTATTATTAGAATAGAACACCTCAAAATTAATAATTTAATAGTTAGAACTATAGAATCTAACTTTGAGTGGTATACGAAGGTACCTAACACTCGAGTTTAGTACACATAAGAATATAAGCACACAAATCTTTATAAAATAAGATTCACAGGAATAGATACAAAAGTTGAACACCATTCCAAATGTAAAGAAAAATCAAAAAAACTGCATTATTAGGATATAACATAGAAAACAAGAGAATGCAAGCTTTAACAAGAATGTACAGTAAGGACTTAATTCACTTAAGACAAATATGCTCAATACACATTAAAATCATGAAACCATGGACAAAAACATTGATGTTCTTGTACACCCCCGCTTCTTTAACTTCTCCTAATATAGAAAGATGCTTGTCATAGCTTCACAAAAATTACGATTAATATTGTTCTTAGTTAGCTAATAACTATACTAATTATAATATAAAATTAAATAACAGGGCAACTAGTGCAGATCATTTCAAATGACCATCCAATCAATTTTAAAAATTAAACTTAAGAAACGATAAAATAATTAAATAAAAGAAATCCAGTAAATGAAAGAATATTATATATAATTAATATACTGGGGTTCTCTAATAATAGTGTGACTCTCCAAATAAATATAAAGATAACCTAACAAACTGGAGGTTCAAATATAAATAAATCACCCAATTAATTGATAATAAAAGCACATGCGTGGTATATAATGATAATCTCGAATTTGAGATAATCTCTCGTTATTATACCCACAATAATCGTAGAAATGAAATAGCTTTGGGAAATGTTACTGGAGGACACGGGAAACTTTATCCTAAGGCAGCCAACATGGAGGAAATGGTAAGTGATAAGTAACTAATTATTTTGTTAAGAAATTATATTATTCCAGTTTTCTCTACCGAGTTATTATTCGATTTCGTATATTTAAAATTCATGCAAAGTCCATTTTAAGTATATGCACATTTATTTCTTATTTCTTTGTTGCAGTTAATATTTCATATTATGTATTATTATTATGATTTATTATATTATTTTAGTATTAACAAAAACCTAACCAAAAATTAAATACCTTAGATATGGCAGTGTTTTAAATCATCTAACATAGTAGGAAATAATGTCATAAAAATATCAGAAAAAAAATTCAATTTTGTCATATATTGCACCCAATGACACAATTACTGAAAACCATTAAAAAATTGGTAAGTAGCGATTTTTATAAATATCAAAGATTTTCAAGAAATAATAATAATGATTAAAAAAAAACAACACGTGCAACGTATCTTTTGAGAAGAAATAAGTTACAGCCCATCCTCAAAGTTGTTAAAACTCTCATAACGACTTTTCATTTTTGATCCCATCTCAGAGTTAGGTCTGCATTTTCAGCGTCACTCTTGGTTTTATGGAAAGAAGCCATATTATCAACACAATGAGAAATATCTAACGGTATTATTAACAAATCTTATAACCTGAAGTCCTGATCATGGCTAAATACGAAACTACAAGAGCCTACTAATTTTTTATTATAACCGTAATGGGAAATTCTAAATTCTAATAATTCTTTAATTTTGATATTTCATTATTATTTTGTTAAAAGATTTTGAAGTACGCGCAGAGGGTTCACTCCCCAATTTTTAATAAAATCACAGATTATAGTCTACTAAAAAAATAAAATGAAGAATAAATAAAACAAATGTCCATTTCGTCTCTCTAAGAAAAAGAGTTACAGCCTCTCAAAGTTGTTTTAAAACTCCCATAGACTTTCATTTTTACGATCCTATCCAGGTTAGGTCTCATTCAGGCCCTCTTAGTTCAGGTTTATATGGTATAAGGGAATGGGAGCAAAGAGAAATATCTATGTATGTGCTAACATAATCATAACCTGAACTAAGATGTCCAAAGCCAAAACGCCTACTCATCTTTTTATAAGATTCCTATGGGAAATTTTTTAACTAAGAGAGGTTATTTTGTTTCTCTTTATTTTTCATTTGGGGTTGTTCGCTCGTTAAGAGTGGCGTCACATTCAAGTTTTTTAAAATTTTTAGGATAAACATACTCTAAAGAAAAATAATAATAGAAGAATAAAAAAATAACGAAAGGTAGTGTCTTTAGGAAAAAAAGTTAACGCCTTTCAATGTTTACTGAGGAAAGATGGCAAATTTTCACCAGTGTGGAACGCTAAAAGTATTATTTTCAAATTTATAAGGAAAGAGTATTTATATAAGGTGATCCTTTCCTAGAATGAGCCTACTAAATACTAAGACAAATAGTAATGTTATCTTGACCGCTTCGCTGAAGAAAAAAAATTAACGCTGATTCTCAGGAATTTATTAAATAATATGGATAATTATAGGAAAAAACAAAATAACAGAAAAGTAACCTTATTTTTATAGATTGAATTAATTACTTAGATTATTTGTCATTTTCTCGCAAAGCAATATAACATCAATGAGAGAGAGAGAGAGTGAGCTTATATTCACTATTCTTCATGTAGGTTAAACTAACCTTACTAGCATAACCTCATTTTTTTTAATTAAAACGGCGATTCGCCAAAAATCACTAAGCAGGAGAAATCACAAACAAATCCAAGAAGAATAATACTATACAACCCGTTTACAGAGTAATCAGCCAAATTGGCGGATACTTCATTCTTGTGCGGGTTTCTATGTTTGTCAGATAAAGTAACTAAAAATAGGCAAATTAATTTTTTTTTTTTTTTTTTTTTTTGGTTTTTTTTGTTTGTTTTTTTTTTTTTTTTTTAAACTAATGCGAGAAACTCCAGTGTGTATGGAACGGCCGTTCCACGTGCTGCTTTCACTACACCTACTGCTATTCTCAAATTATTTAAAACTCACATACTTTTCATTTTTTGTTTCACATTCATGTTTTGTTCTCACAACATGTACGTCTACAAAACATGTATATGAATTCTAACATTTTGTTACGTGTAATACACAAGAAGAGAAAATCTTATCAGAGTATTTAGAACTCTATAAAACGCACAGCTAAAAAACGAGCAAAAGACCACCGCTAATTTTGTATATTAAGCATCTGGAAGAGAAATGTTTTAACATCTTATTGAGGGGCTGTAACCTTTTTTTCCTAATAGTTTTGTTTTACGCTCATTTTTGTTCTTTATAGCTTATCCTGGATGGCTGACCCACTACTGCTTATTGTATGGGGGTTAATTAAAATATTTACAGCCTCTGGCGTAGAGGCTGTAAATCTTTTTTTTAAAAAGATTGCTTTTTATCTTAATAGCCCTTGACTATTACAATGTTGTGATATCGTATGATTTGTATAAAAATTGGGGGTGACACTCCATTTCTATAAGCCATTATTTTTTTTAAAGAGTATATTTGTTTGATTTTGATCAAAAATGGGGTGAAGCCCTCTGCGTTACTATTGCCGATAAAAAATACCGCATACTAACTGATGAAGCGAAATATTTCTTACATAAACGATACATGTCTTTCTCATTTTTAATTGTGTTCCTGGTCCTTTACTATAAATAATTTATTGGTCTAGGTACTATCAGAGAGTGAGAGAGATATAAATAAACATTTTATCATGTAACTCAGATTTGCTAAAAGATCACCTTCCTATGGCAGAAAACATTCCTAATTGTCCTTTAATCCTATCCTCATAGCTCTGTAACAGTAAAAACCCCAGAAATCATCCTTATGGCTCTACGTTGCACACTCTCCAGCATATATCTATGTCCTTTCTTAAATACGGGGCGCACCCAAAATAAGGTGCACAACCTTTAATACGGGCCAGCATAAGCCTTAAATATTATACTGCTAAGTGAGAGGTCCTTAAAAAACTCAGAGCAAATAGATTATACCTCTGTAAGCATGTAAACTTTATTCCACAGCTTCCCAACGCTTGCTAGCCACTCTGAATAATTGCTTATATACACTTTCATAGATATCTATAACTGATGGTTTATAAATTTACAAATTACTAAAATAATTTTAAAGACTACAAAAATAACAATGTTGCTGAAAAAAATCTAATAAAAGACCAGTAGGAGATCGGCCGAAAGACCGACATAAGTACCTTACCGGGATGTATTTTTTCAGCACCGCACATAATCCGAATGAGAGTTCTCTGTAAATTCAGAGCTGATTTTTTTTTTCTCTAGAAAATTGAGCAAAGTAGTTTTATTTTTAAGTAAAATAACATAGTAAAATAATTAAATTTTTTCAGGCCGTTTGGATGATGGAGACATTTTGTCTGATCTAAGAGGAGAGGGATAGGAGGAAGTGAGATAAAGCGATGAGTATATCAAGGAAGAAGTAGAGGCATATAGGGGAAGTAGACAATTTTCATGAAATTTACCTATTGTGTATTTTACTTTCTATTTAAGTATTTATAAAAAAGTAATCTGAAAAGTATTATATACTATCTGTTAAGCCGTTAAGGTTAAATCTTTAATTAATTTTTTAAATTTAAGACTGAAATTAGAATTAATAAGTTTATAATGCGAAAAACGATACTTGCTCGAAACCTTTTTTCCTTGTAAAATTCACCTCCAATCACCACGCTAATTATATCCACACCCATTATTAGTGTTTACTATAAAAAAGTAAATATAGTAATATTATTATATAATTATATAGTGATATATATAAATAATATATATATATACTATAGGTATAGTAGTACTAGCTAAATGGAAAACATTACACAGCGTTAGAGTAACATGTATGAGTCATAATATATATATATATAGATATTATAATATATAGAGTATATTATTGAATACACTTATATATATATATTATATACTATACTTATATATAATATTTATTTCTCTATGAGTATATACATATAAAATATATTGTATATAAATTATACACAGTCAATAATAATAGACTGATAAATATGAAAGATCCTATTATAACAATGACTGTCACAGTATATATTGTGGCGTCTGGGGCAGGAGGCTGCTACTCCACTGATGAACTACCTAAGGCAGTTTCATCAGAGCAGAAACCGTCACTTCTATCGTAGACAGACGCTTCAACTGCTTGCATATACAACATTCCGACCATTGAAGCTGGTTCTCAAGACTCTCACCTAACCCCCTTTCAAATTGTGAACCATCATCCGATGAGCACCACACACTAGACGAACATCAGCAATGCAACCATGTAACAATCTAAAGTGATTCTTCTACTGACGGGTGCTGATTGCTGTTCGGTATCATACCTGTGCCGCCTGTAACCTAGTAGATTTCCAAGGCATTTGAGCACCAGGCGAAAGTTAATGCACGTTAGAGAACAGAGTGGTAGAGTGGTCAGAGCGTTCTCAGTGACCTTAATCGTGTCGAACAAACCTATGGAGAGCATATGCCTATATATACCACAGAGAGCCTATACTAACCGATCGTCTCCTCCAGGTCCAGAGAGCGGAGTGTGCTCACGGCATTGTCATCTTGGGGGGGAGTTCTGTGCGTCTAGGCGTCTAGAGCAGGATGATGCCTAGCCCCACCTGATGAGATAACCTAAGCAGCGACTCCGGAACAGAAATGCCAGGCTTCTTTCTGACCAACGCTTTCAACTCTTCAACATCAAAAATTCCTCTATTGAAGGTTGTTCTCAAGGCAACTACTTTAATCTTTACTCCTTCAATATATAGTATAATAATACACACATACTAATAAGTAAAATAGTGATTATAGGTTGGATTAATTACTCGATAATGAGTATAGTGAGTAGGTATGTTACCCTTAGTATATATATATATATATATATATATCTATACATATATATATATTCATATATATATATATAATCAGTCGCGGCTCGTGAAACAGAAAAACATGGGTGATTGTCACTTCAATATATATATATATATAATATAATTATATAGTAATTATATATATATATAATATTATATATATATAATAATATAATATAATATCTATATCGTATATATGTATCAGAGTATGATATCTAATATATGTGATGCGTATTGTTAATATGATTATATATATATTATTATATATTATATACTATATATATAGTAGATTTATATTAGTGGTGTAAGAGTTTATAGTATATTATATAGTAATATATATATATATATATATTATATATAGTACTATATATACAGGTATAGGCGAGAGCTTAGGTATTACGAGAGTGCACGCTGTATAAGAGAGTTGGGACTCAGATCTATATGATATACGCATAACCTCATAGCTCATATTGGACAAAGTATAAAGTTTCTTTCTTGGGGAACCTATATATGAGGTATAAAGTATATATATATATATATATATATATATATGTATATAGACTATATATAATATATATATGATATATGATTCAACTATATATATATATATCTCAAGGCGACCCTACATCTCGTGCTACTCGTCTTGCTTAGCTGACGAGAGAGATACCAAAATGAAACGACTTCATTTTCTTCCAAAATTTGTGCAGTTATGATAAATTCTCGTCGTTTATTTTTTTTTTTGAAAATAGGTCATCTGAAAGAATACATTACATTGCAATAAATAAAAATTAATGTTAAAATTTTAAAACAAAAAGTGTAAGCATCATCGCCGATTGAATAACCCTATTTTTAATCAATGATAAATTGTAAACGCTCGTACTCTCCAAAAATACAGAGAGCAAATTTCAAGACACATATTCGTGAATTTAATTTTGTTACTCAAGTTGGCTTTTTTTTTCCTCCTAAGTCTAATAAAACACTCTTTGAAATTTAAGAAAAAAATTAAGAATAAACATTGAACCGCCAGACTTTTCAAAATGAATAAAAGAATAGAAAATAAAGTCATAATATTTAAAATTCTAATGTCTGAATTTGAAGAAAACTAAAATCATTATGGTACTGCTCAGACAATAAAAAATGTAAGAGAACTGTAGAATGCGAATAACTCAAACATATTTTTATATTATAATGATAATTATTTTTTAGTTAAATTAATTTTATTATAATATACATACAATAAAGTAAATAAATGAAAATAATATCGAACTAGAGGATGCCTTGAGAAACGTAATAAGTTCCAGTTTCATTATTTTTGAGTCTGAGTATTTATAATATTAATGTTAGCATCCCTTGCCTCCGTAGAAGCCTTTGAAAAAGGAACTTGCACCTAAAATGGCCCATGCGTGTCCTGCGCTATTTTACAGTTGTAAAATCGAGAAATGGTTTATTGATTTCCTGTTGTATATAGTTGGTAAGACATCGTTTTAAAGAATGTACATTGTGATATTATTTAATTTAATGTATAACCTAAGAAATAGGGTAAATAAATATGTATATCGTGTTCTATTATATCTTCGAAAATTAAAAGGTTTATTTTGTCCTCCTTCTCCATTTGAAAATTGCTAAGTTACACAGAAAAGGTTATTATATTACTCATTGAATTATAACTAAAATTATTGAACAAAAATTTAGTAAATTATAGTATATAGAACAATCTCTCTCTCTCTTACTCCTCCATCCGTTCCTCGCTACATCTCATCCTTCTACAGTCTCTCCGTCTACTGCTCTCTCCTCGCGGTCTCTCTCTCTCTCTCAATTCTCTCGTCTCTCTTCAGTCTTCGTCATTCTCACATTCAGATATATGTATATCTGAATTATTATAATATGTATATTATAATAATGTTAATATATATATAATATCTACAGGTAGTACATATTATTAATACAGTATATATAATGATGAGGGTAAGTATTATAGTTAACCGCATTTTATAATATTATTTTTATAAAATGATATATATCTATATATAAATATATTTTTTTAATATATATAATTAAATAATTTTTTTTTACTGTAAATCTTTTAAAATTGGGTTCTTTGCCAAATTTCGAGAGAGGCTTTGTGGAAAAATCCTCAAAATAGACAAAACCATAAGAATAAGGTTTCTTTACGTTGCCATGACAACCAGTGTGTTTTGAAAGCATTTTAATTATGCTTTCTTGGAGGCACAAATCAAAATTCTTCCAGCAGTAAATGATCCTTATGAAAAATAATGTTCGCAAGAGAATAACTTGCTTTAATTGTAAAATTACTCGATCGTTTGATAATAAGCGATTTTAAACAATATTAATTAATAGTAATGAAATAATTTAAAATGTTGGAATTATTTATAGATTTACCGGAAAATCAGTCAAAAACTACGGTATGTTATATAAGGAGCGCCCGCCTCCTGTCGTTCCGCCCGTAAAGCCGCGCCTGATATATGATAGTAATCAACATAACCCATCCGATCGACTGTCTGTCTAATATAATTGATATAGGTAATAGGCTGAATTATAAGAGTCTAGATATATATTAAATCAGTCATGAACTATATACAGTTAAAATATTTATATATAAATATAAATATATAATAATATATATACTATTATATATATATATATCACATATTATAGCCATCTTCGACTGAGGGATATTGATGTTAAGAGAGCATAAGAACGTTGTCACGATGAAGTGGCGTTCTTCCCTTAAGTTGCTTGGAGTCGTCAGTGGTGCTTGCACTTCCTGCCCCAGACGCCTCAGAATCCCCGCCTAGTGAGACATGGGCCGCAGTATTACTAAGCTAGCCGCACTTCATTCCGGAGAGTCGTCATCGCACCGGACCGTGAGGAATTAGAGCGTGAGAATATGCGTATGGTAGTCTTTAGCACGCTATGAAGACTAAGTGGTCCACAGCATCTAAGGTCAGCGCGAAGGAACGCTCGAATACTTGTATTATTGGCTTCTGTACTGACGAGTCTTTAGCTAGCTGCATGGAGTGCCGCGAACCAGTGTCAGATAACGGGCACGGTTGGTCAGAATGCTGTATAGGTGAGACTGTGACGGTATCTGTAACAGAACTGGCATCAGGAGGATGATCGCGTAATATGACCAGAGTATTGCACCCAAGCAGAAGGAAATATGATTTGAGGGAGTAGTTAATCGTTTGCCTGCTGTGTTCAGCTCGTGTAACCAGCTCAAGGATCACTTCGGCTGATGTCATCTCGCCGAAGACCTATTCTGGAAGGCTGTATTGCGAGTGCAGTGTGGTCCTTTGGATGCCCACACATACGGTCGAGTCTATCACAAGAGCTTGCGTGGAGACGTGACGAGGTTGCCTCTGATAGAGAAGTGATGCAGACTAGTAGTGCTATACGGGTTCCGAGGAGAGAGACATAGCTTTTATTGGGACAGATAACGAATAGAAATGAAGGAATGCTAACTCGGCTATCGGAGCCGGTTGCGAGAGAGCGGACCAATAGAGGGCGAGACTAGCGGTGGATGTGGCCCGATAGCACTACCAGCAGAGCTATTTGCGAGGAGCTGTATGCTTAGCGGCAGACGTTGACACGTCTGTGTAGAGATCGCACACGAGGGGAGACGGGAGCTGGCAGATGGGCTCAGATGGATGAGCATAGTGGTCGAGCAGGAGCGTGATCCTGCCAGTACGCACCACAATATATAGTCACATGAAGATAGGCAGATTAAGAGATTAGTGAGACAAACAAAGGACGTTCTATTAACGCCAACGCGAAAATACTATAAATTAGTATATTTATTTAACCTACACTCGATTATATCGTGAGGTATACTAAGATAATCGATTTGTTCATGAGTATATCACGTTTATCTGGGTTTATAGATGGTGGACGGATTTAATTTGGGCCTTGCGCTGGAGTGACGATAGTTAAGCGTGGCAGTTCATCGTTACTGATGCTGAATCGGACGGTGGCTGAGAGCTATGCGTACTCATGTAACCTCATGAGTAGCCTTAGTGAGGCCTCCCTAGGCAAGCGTGTAGTTAGAGATACAGATGAATTACTGATTACGATAATTGAACTCAGCTGAATCATTAAATAAAACCTTTGAAAGTTTCTCAATCAGTATATTATTTATATTAAGTAGTAGTGGTAAAGATAGGAGTAATATCTATAATATGTTAATATATATATATATACAAAGGTGGGCATTAACGCGTTTAAGCGTTAATCCGTTAATTAACTCGTTAAATTTTTTCGTTAACTTTTAACGCTTTCGTTAATTCGAAAAGAAGTAACGGACTGTTAACGAGTTAAAATTTTCCCCTTACATCCGTTAACCGTTAACTAATTTACGAGTTATAAAATTTTCTTATCAGATTTTAAATTTGTATTAGATTCGATTTCGATAAGAGATAAACTTTTGTTTTTTTTACTTCAAAAATTTCTTCTTGCGCTTCCTTCAATGGCTCAAAATGTGTTTATATTTACTCGTTTATCCAGTTTAGTAATTTTAACACAGGGTTGGAAAAAACCCCGAATTTTGAGGGAATGTGCTTCCCTGCTGGCCGCTGACCCCGCGCATCGTTCAACTATATTCTCTATGGTATTAATACTAGCACTTTCCCCTCAGTGTTGAAGCACTCACATGTCCAACTTATTCCGAAAAAAGGATAGCCTCCTGATCCTTCTAACTATCGCCCTATAGCTCTCACGTGTGTATTCTATCTAAGAATCTTTGAAACCCTTCTCACCTCTCACTTCTTAGACCATCTGGAAATCTCATTCCTTCTTTCCGATCGACTAGTACTGCTTTGTAGTAAAAAAAAATTATCCTATATATATACTTTCCTATTTAACCGATTTGTGGTTTTCCGCTCTTAGGAACTACTATGGCAGAATTCGTGTGGCGCTTGACATATCCAAACATTTGACCGGTATGGCTATGCATCATTGCTCTCTCAACTCCCTTCCTGTTTTCCTCCTCTTTAATTCCGAACATCTTGTTTTTTCAAGTCGCTCAATATCGGCTGGGTTGATGGAGCGACTTCTTTCTTTTCTGTCTATTATGTAATTTCTCAGGGTTTCGTCTCATCTCTACTTTATTCCTGATCTTCTCACCGGCGCATCTAACTCTGTCCACTCACATGCCGATGATCCCCTTCATTCTTCAAAAACTCATTTTCAATTCTGCTCCATCTTATACTTCTAAGAATTGCCCATCGTCTTAATCTTTCCGATTCTATTCTCGCTGATCTGGGACAGAGTTTTGCTGGTGGGGTGTCTCAAACCAATGTGAAAATTCAATCTTTAAACACCAAACTTCTACAAAATCTCTCTCTTAGACACATTCTAACTTTTTGA
>JABUQX010081194.1:15000-20000 GCA_015478945.1 Trachelipus rathkii | reverse complement strand
AATTTAGGAAAATGCTTATGAATTCTCACCAAACGTTAGGAATTCCTAAAATTCTGTAAAGGTTGCCTTCATTTTCGTCTTCCCTGTCTTACCGAATTAAGGTAAAATGCTTTTGAATAAAAATGGAAACAAACAAGATGGCGGCGGGGTAGAATTGTTTGATTTGAATGAATTGTTGATGTTTACTGTTTAGCTTTGAAAAAAATAAAACCAAAAATCTAATTTCTTCCCAATCAAAACACTAAATCACAAATAGTTTGATCATTATTTGTAAAAAAATCATATTTTTTTTTTATTTTTTTTATTTCTGTTTATTCCACAAAATCCACGCGTGCTGGGTCCATTAAACAAAACAGTTCTGATCAAAATATTTTGTAAAACATAAACGTTCCGAAATTATGGTTCAAACTTTATATTCGTTGGTTGTGCTAAATGGAGTTGTCAGCTCTTATCGAGCGTAAGCAGAAATGAAAAATCAAAAAAACGACTTAAAAAACCAAAACTAAAGTCTATTACTCTCATCTAATGCCATACAGCACGCATATATCGGATACCTCGATAGTTTTTCCGATTATCAACATTTCGATAATTTATTTTTTTTAAAAGGTGAAAGATTGAATTCAACTAAAAATCGGGCATAAATCCCGATTAATCTGGGGATTTTTGGAACCAGCTGCAAAGAGAAATTATGATTTTCGTGGAAGTGGTTTTGAAATGTATACAAACATCAGCTGACGCATAGCCTACAATACGTAAAGTATATGATTAACATTATCTTTAATTTGCTCTGCAAGGTAGCTTTCATCAATATCAAAATAATTAGTGTTTTATAGATATATTACAAAACAATCGTTGAATTAATGGCACGTAGTATTTTTTTTTTTTATTTACCAATTAAATTCGCCGAATAAACAGTTCATTGTTGATAAATACGTATTAGTCTACATTAATATCTTTCAGCTGAACTCTCGAATGTTTGTTTATCATTTGAATAAACACTTTGAATAGAAAAGATAAAAAAAAAAATAATTTTTGTCTTATTAGCGAAACATCTTCATCAACTCGACAGGAGAATTTTATTTTGCTTCCTTAAATTCATTTCAGTATTCTTTCAAATAATATTTTACCTTCGAAAGCTCTTCAAAATTTTTTGCTTAATCATGATCCATGTTTTCAAACATTTAATACTAATTATGGTAGAAACTAATATTTATACTGTGGTTAAATAGCTAAGGGATTGCACGAAAAAAAAATAATTTGATATATGTAATGATATTTGTTCACATTGAACCCTTTTTTTTTGCTTTCAAAAAGTTTTTAAAAGTTTTTTTTTAAAATTTTTTTGCATTTTTGGCTTTTATATTATATTTATTTTTATTTTTTTGTATAATTTAATTATTAACTTCAAATATAAATTAAAAAAATTAAAATTTTAATATTTAAATAGCAAGGCAACCCTGTTCCCCATTCATATACACTATTGGTCAACAAAAGAGATCAGTCTTATAAAAAAGTTTCTTTATATTCTGATATAACATTTATCAATATTGCAAATAATCCGTAATCAAGTCCGTAACACTCTTTAGGTTGCTGTTTCATTGTGTCATAGACTATTAGACCGCTTAATTTTAAAGAAATTTTTGAAAAACATATACGTATATTAATGTCTTCAGAAATAGGTTTATATATAAAATTTATAAAACTTTAATTTTGTTTCTACAATTTAATTTCGCGTGACATGTCACGAATCTGAAAAAGTTTTAAATGCTTCCTGTGATTTCCATGTTGATTTTAATATAAAAGAATGAATACAAATTAAATAAATCACATAAAAAATAAAACTATATCGAACTTAAGAGAAGTTTGTTTACAAATTAAAATTCGCTTGACGTCACGAATCTCAAAAAATCCATAAAATCAAAAATTGATTTTTTCTCAAAAAAAAAAAAAAAAAAAAAATCACCCAACTCGAAATAGTAATTCTTTATACGCTCTGTTTTATATGATTTTCGAACCATCTTTTGTTGTGGTGTGTTGTGGTGTGTGTGTGTGTGGTGTGTGTGTGTTGTGTGGTGTGTGTGTGTGTGTGTGCACTGTGCTTTGGAAGAGTTAACTCGTCAAATTTAAAGCAAATTGAAAATGACATCGCACGTAGCAAAGTAATAGAGGCAAAAGTTTATTTTTATATTAATCACAAATATTCATTATTAGTATTCATCGTGGTAAAAAAAAAAAAAATGAAGGAAAATGCCTAATATTTTTTCATAAAAATTATTTAATTACTGTATGTTCGAAAATGACACAAAAAGAGGACGATGCCAATTAAAAAGGAATTTAGAAAAAATTTTGTTTGTTATGAACCAATCACAACGTTTGTTACATTTCGTGTAGACAAATTGAAGGCGAGGCTTTCTTTCGAAAAACAGCCGTAGAAAGTTTTTAATTTTTTGAAGAGCATTATCCGCAATTTGCCCGATAATTTCCCTATCTATCTGACGTTTTTTTTTTTCTTGAAATTTCCTGATATTTCCTGAAATTTCAAAGAAAAAGAGTCAAAAATATTTAAGGCATTTTCGTTTTTGCATTTGTGATAACGAAGTACGTATGGTTAGAAATACATACTCTCAAGTTTGCGTTTTTTTTGTCAAATTTAGTGCAAAACCTAAGAAATATTTTCGAACTTAAAGGAATTTCCTTAATTCTGTAAGGTTGCTATTTCCCGTTCTTACTGAATTTAGGACTTGCTAAGAAAAAATGTAAACGAAACAAACGGTGGCAGGAAGCAGGCAGAAATTATTTTAATTTCTTTTTTTTTTTACAATGGATAAGGAAGGTTTATGAGTAATGCCTTTAAAATTGAATAAACAATAAGATTATGCTAAATATTTGTGTGGTATTCATATTTTTTCATGTTTGATATATTTGTATGTTCGTTTGAATTGATGAATGTTTCATATAATAAAATCAGCTTTTAATCTAATTTCTTCCATAATGCTACACTTCTTCCATATCACTAACAATAGTGATTCTTAATCAATTATTTGTAATATAAAATAAAAACCATTTGTTACTTATTATTATTATTTCTGTTATAGGCTATAGCATGGGCGAACGCGTCCTTGAATATATAGTGCACTTTTGTTGCGCACTTTTGAAGAATGCGGATAACGCATCTTTTTCTTTTTCGCTGAGAAGAGAAACGTTTTTGTGAGTCACGTAGGGCATGGAAGCTATCTCTCCGACTAATATACACGAATTTATATTTATCCTTAATTAAACAGCAAAATATTGCTGCATAGTTCTTACTAACGTTCAAGGAACAGGGGTCCAAGTCCTTACTTATGTGAATGGTGAACTATAAATAAAGTGTACAAAGGAAGATTCTTTCAACACTCCCCAAAATCTTTATAATATTCGACTTCTCTCATCTCTCTCACACACCGAAGTCGAAACTGTTTATTCCAAATAGCCGGACTCCATCACAACAACGGATTCCAATTGATTGAAAACAAAAGTAAATATCGGGAGTCGATTTCAAACTACAGATAAACTGTTTAAGAGCATTTCTTACCGTGCGTAAAGCATCGAAATGACAAGAACGAAAACGACCTAATTTTCGTGGAACGTTTGGTTGTAACATTCATCAGCTAACACATGCACAGTATAAATATAATTAAAATTATACGTACTAGTCAATCCAACGTTATATAACTTTTCGGGACCATTGCTTTGTGCGTGTGGTGTTCTGTGTGTGTGCCGCCGCGCTGTGTGGTGTGGGGGTGGGGGATGTGTGTGCACTATACCTTTAACGGTAAGGTTGCCGCCAAACCTTAAAACCAAATTTAATATGGGCTTTCGAACATAGGCAAAGAGTAATTTTTTTATTATCACAAATATTTAAAGTTTTTAAAAGTTGATAAATAAAAAAAATTTGATGCAAAATGCCAAATATGGTTTTATCAAGATTTTTTTATTATGTTATGTTCGAAAATGCCATAAAGAGTACGATGCCAATTAAAAGGAATTTAGAAATTTGGTTGTTATGAAGGTGACTTTAGTAAAAAGTGCGTAGCTTTTCTTTCAAAAACAGTCGCTGGATATTTTGAATTTTGAAGAGCATATCCGCAACTTGCCTGATAATTTCCCCATCTATACGACCCATTGTATGTTAATTTATTTTATACTGTGTAGAAATTTAAAATAAAGCAAAAGCAAAAATGAAGTTATATTTAAAAAAACTTTGGCGAAAACCATCAAACTAAAATTATTGGAACAAAAACCGAAAAGAGAGCAAAATTATAGAAAGCGACTCGTTAATAATTATCCTGATTTATAGTTAATTAATCATCGAAACCCTTTAAATAGTGGTACTTCATAAATCATATGGATAAAGCGAAATAATATATTAGAGCCTAACTCTTTACTGCTTGTCTACATCACGTGACTATTCAATATTACTGCAGTAAAAACTAATGGGAGAAATTTTTATATTTAAATCTTAGTGAAGTACTGGAAATCTTACTTCCTTAGGGTTGAAAATGGGACACTCATGGAACTTTTCGTTTCAATATTCTTAAATAATATTTTCCGTGAAACCACACTCAAAGCTTTTCGCATTCACATAATCTCATTATATCAGCAGCATAACCTGAATTTTTAAAACGAAAAGGCTGAAAGCAATCTTATGTTTGTGAAACAGGAAAAAAAGAGACACGAATATTCTGCAAATTTGGAAAGTTTATGGGATAATTAAAATAAATCATTTATGACAGACCAAAAAGAAATTAAAAGAAAAATGTATTATTTAATTACATTTTTTAAATCCTCTTATTCAGAAATTCTATACAGTAGATGGCATTTCTTTTAGTAAAAGTTCAACCTGTGGAATTGCAGTTATGCAAAATTGGGTGAAATTTCTTGAGCGTTAAATTCGTTAGGCTTTATAACTCAGTTAATGAAGTTCATCAATTAATTAATTTACGTTAGCTTTTTTAACGAAG